>JAENHJ010000512.1:0-15000 GCA_025330945.1 Mucuna pruriens
ACAAAACGTGATCGTAAAATCCCAGCCGATTGAGCCACCAAAACGCTGTCGATTTTCAGCCACTGCAAGCAAAACGCGGTCGATTTCACCACTCCAGCCAAAAACGATCGCAAAACCCACTAGATTTTGAGCCACAGCAATAAACGCGGGTCGATTTTCAACATCTGCGGCAAAAACGTGATCGAAAACTTAGCAGATTTTGAGCCACTCAGCCAAAACGTCATCGATTTCCACCTGCGCAAAAAACGGATCGTAAAACCTAGATTTGAGCCACGGTACAAACGTGGCTCAATTTCAGCCACTGGCACAAAAACGTGATCTAAAACTTAGTCAGATTTTGAGCCCTAAAACGCGGTCGATTTCTGCCACCAGCGCCAAAAAACGTGATCGTAAAACTTAGCCGCATTTTGAGCCACTGCACAAAACGGGTCGATTTTCAACCACCTGCCAAAAAACGGATCGAAAAACTTAGCGATTTTTTAGGCACAAACGTGGTCGATTTGAGCCACGGCGCCAAAACGGATCAGAAAACTGCCGATTTTGAGCCCTGCCAAACGGGTCGAATCTCAAAGACCCGCCAAAAACGCGATCGAAAACCACCAGATTTTTAGCCGCTGGCACAAAACGTGGTCGCATTTGACTCTACGATGCCACCGACGACGTCATTAGATTTCAGCCTACCTAGCCAAAAACGTGTCGAATTTCAACGACCCATGCCAAAAACGGATCAGAAAACTTAGCCGATTTTGAGTCACAAAGGCCAAAAACGTGACGAATGACAGCTACGTGATCGACTAGCCGCATTGTGAGCCACGCGTCAAAAACGCACGACAAATTTACTACGTAACGATCGTAAAACTTACCATTTTGAGTCAAAAACGTGGGTCGACTGCACGGGTGCCAAAAACGCGATCGTAACTTAGCCGATTTTGAGTCACAGCCACAAACGGTCGACTTCACCACTGCCAAAACGGATCGACGACGATTTTCGAGTCACTGGAACAAAACGTGGTCGATTTCAGCCACGGTGCCAAAACGTGATCAAAAACTTAGCCAGATTTTGAGCCACCTGCCAAACGTTGGTCAAAACCCATCTGGCCAAAAACGCGATCAGGAAAACTTAGCTGCATTTTTAGTCACGGCAAAACGCGGTCGATTTTCTCAGCCTGCGGCAAAAAACGTGGTCGAACTTAGCCAGATTTTGAGCCACTACGCAAAAACTTAGCCACGGGCCAAAAACGTGGTCGAACTTGGCGGTTGGTGCCAAACTTAGCCATTCATCGTGAAAATTAGCACTCTTCGCAGGTCAAAAATATTTTCTCAGACCCTCAACGACATTGAAGGCTTAGCGACGAACGACTTCATCCTCCATTTTCCGGATTTTTTTGCTTTGCCAGTTTTGGTTAAAAATCATTAAAAATCAATCCCTTTATCCAATGGCTTTTGAATTTGGGACACATTGGTTATATTATTGTGTGAGTTCCTCGCAAAAAAACTACGCCAAAATTCGATCGCTAGGTACCATTTTCCATTTTTTCCGATTTTCTGTATTTTAGCCACTTTAAAAAAATTTAAAATTATTCCCTCGTCAAAAAAATTTATAACTTGGTGGACGAAGAGATATGATTATTCTAGGAAATCCTGCAAAAATTCTCACCAAAATTCGACCTCTAGGTCCAATTTTGGACTTACGGCCCACCTCAAAAAATGATTTACTGGCATAATTTTTGCTTTTGCATATTATCCTATTATAGGTGGGCTGCCCTCACTCCAAACTCACTACGCTGGTTGGTGCAGGACCTATGGGACTTCCCCCACGCCCACAAGCCTCCCATGCTTGTCAGTGGGTTATTTTCCGTGGTTTTGGGTGATTAATTCCTGATCATCCATGCCAAATCTTGGCCGAACACGCGATTTTTGTGCATCCCTCAGAAATTTGTGGGTTTTGTGGCGCTATGTGGGCTTAGTCTAGCACCGCTGATGCTTGGGCAATGCTTTTCCTAGGTGATTCCTCGCCAAGTGAGAATTCTCAAACCGCTGCTCTTGCTTGAGGTGTCTAGCTGGTCGCAAATCTGTCAGTCAGCGATACACCCCTCATCCCCGACATGCTCTGGCGGGTGTTCTACCCATTGTCCCAGGATAGCAATCGGTAGTGGTGCCACCCATCGACTAACAACGCAACGCCGCTGGCACCGGACGCTGTCTCATACATACACACCACAAAGAGAAAACCACCCTGTTGGTCTTCGTCTAACACCATCGATAGTTTGAGCGCCTCAGTGTGATCCATGGTCCTCCAATTTTATATTTGTCCCTTCGATTTTTCTTGATCACACTCTTGGGGGTCAAGATTTGCTTTATGTGTTGCTGGCTTGCTAAACCAATGGGTCAGCATCATCCCATCCCCGCAAACTTTAAAACCAGCCTGGTTTGGGCATCATCCCATCCTCCCTCCCTCCTAAAAATCTAACCCAGCCTGGGTCAGGGCATCATCCTTCCCCGTGCGCTGCAGACCGCCACTGCATCTTTTTTCTCATCCACCATCCCATCCTCCTCAGAATTCGATACCCAGTGTTTTCTTTCCAAAGAAAGCACCCCATCCTCTTATGCTCTAGTGTTTTTTTTTTTTTCTCCTAATTAACCCACTCAACAATGTAACGTTGCCTCCTCCTTCATGGAATCGCTTGTTGTGAACAATGAACGCCGCTTCCCTCCCATGGCACCGCTCTCTCGTTGTCAAAGCAAAATGGCATGATGCCTCTCTTCTTCCTAGTACGGCCCTCCTCGGGTCCTTTGGTTTATTTTTCTGAGGATCTAATTAGGTGGGCACCACCACTGCTCTGTTTGCATGGTCTCCTACATGCATGCCTAGCGATGCAGTCAAGCGCCACCCGATAAGCTTTCCATATGCCTATCTCCCTCGCATTGCATGTGGTCTGCTCGTGGTGTTGTTATGGCAACGCTGGGTGGAGCTGTGCTCGATGTTTTTGTTGTCTGGCCCGTGTTGCACCGGCCGACATGCATCCTCATCATCATCAATCGCCACCTTCCGCCTCTATGGCGTTGGGGCGACCGCTTGCCTCTATAAGGTTTGGCCTACCAAAACGGACGGGTTTGAATTGCATAGCACACGTTTCGCAGGCCCTCTTCTGGGAGCCTGGGATTTAAGTTCCCGCACGCGGTCCACGCAGGCTCGCCCACGCGGCACGTGCACGCAGAGATCGTTTTTGGATATTTGCGGTTTAAATGGGGTCCCTTGCGTTCGCCTCCTCAAAATCTTGGTTGCCTTGAATGACACCTTCGCCCGCCATAAGATCCTGTCGACCATTCTGCTTTCTGGGCAGCACTAACGTCATGCGCAGTAGTCATTAATTCATCGCTACCCGGTTGATCCCGCCAAGAGTCATACGTTTGTCTTCAAAGATTAAGCCATGCATGTAAGTATGAAATCCATTCAGACTGTGAAACTGCTGGCTATTAAATCGGGCTTATAGTTTGTTTGATGGTATCTACTACCCTGACAACCGTAGTAATTTTGAGCTAATACGCAACAAAACGACTTCGAAGCGGATGCATTTATTAGATAAAGGTCGACGCAGTGCCTCGCCGTTGCTTTTCGATGATTCATGATAACTCGCTCGGATCGCACGGCCTTTGTGCCGACGACGCATCATTCTACCTCCTCTATCAACTCGATGGTAGGATGACGCCTACCATAGTGGTGATCGTAAAGATCTGAGACGGCTCGATTCCTCAGAGGAGCCGAGAAACTGCTACCACATCCGGAAGGCAAAGAAGCACAGAATTACCCAACTCTGATACCTGAGGTAGTGACACAATACAACACGTGCTCATTGAAAGTCTGTAATTGGAATGAGTACAATCTAAATCCCTTAACGAGGATCCATTGAGGGCAAGTCCGTGCCAGCAGCACAGAATTCCAGCTCCAATAGCGTATATTTAGCTGTGCAAGCAAAAAGCCTGCGAAGCTCGACTCTTGCTCAGTCGATCGGTCCGCTCCTGGCTGTGCACCTTCACGCTTCGCCCTGGGGGCCTGCGCCTGCCTTAATCTGCTCTGGTCGTATTCGATGCTGTCATTTAAGAAATTAGAGCGCTTCAAAGCAAGCTCTACGCTTCCGACATTAGGCATGGGATAACACCTACAGATTCTGATCCTATTGTGTTGGCCTTCGGGATCTGAGTAATGATTAACAGGACAGGTCAGGCATTCAGATTTCATAGTCGAGGTGAAATTCTTGGATTTATGAAAGACGGAACAACCTGCGAAAGATTCGCTAAGGATGTTTTCATTAATCAAGAACGAAGTGGGGCTCAAGACGATCAGATACCGTCCTAGTCTCAACCATAAACGATGCCGATTGTGGATCAGCGGATGTTGCTTTTTAGGACTCGCTGGCACCTTGCGAGAAATCAAAGTCTTTGGGTTCCTGGGGAGTATGGTCGCAAGGTCGAAACTTAAAGGAATCGGACCAAGTGGGCACCACTGGGGAGCGGGCTTAATTTGACTCCAACACGGGAAACTTACTGTGTCCAGCATAGTAAGGATTGAGCATGACGAGCCTTTCTGATTCTATGCGTGGTGGCGCATGGCCGCTCTTAGTTGGTGGAGTCGATTTGTCAGTTAATCTGCTAACGATCAGACCTCACCGCTGACTAGCCATGTGAGGTAACCCTCCACCACTTCTTAGAGGGACTATGGCCGCCAGGCCACTAAGTTTGAGGCAACAAGTCTCGGTGATGCCCTTAGATGTTCTCGCCGCATCATGCCACACCGATGTATTCAACGAGTCTATAGCCTCATGTGCCCGTAATCTTGAAATTTCATCGTGACGATAGATCATTGCAATTGCTGGTCTTCAACGAGGAATTCTAGTAAGCCGAGTCATCAGCTGCTGACTACGCCCCGCTCCTTTGTACACACCGCCTGGCCGCTCCTACCGATTGAATGGTCCCATGAAGTGTCTTGATTACGACGTATGTCAGCTCTCAGCAGTGTTGTGAGAAGTCCATCGAACCTTATCATTTGTGAGGAAGGAGAAGTCGTAGTTGCTTTCCAGAGTCGAAACTCAGCTGATCATTGATGAGCCCTCACAATCAAGTTCGACCCGATGAACCTGCTTCATCACAGATAGTCCGACGGGCCGGCTCTGGGAGCCGTTTCTCAACACCGACTCCCTCGCCCCCTCCCTCGACTCGAAGCGGCGAGCGCTACGACCTCCTCTCGCTAAAACATCAAAACCTCCCGCCAGGCGCTTTCGGGCGAACGTTTATCGCAGTATCTTCGCGCCCGAGACGGGCGACTTCATCGACCTACACACAACATACAAAAAATGACTCTCGGCAACGGATATCTCGCTCTGCATCGATGAAGAACGAGTCTTAAATGCTGTATACTTGGTGTGAATTGCAGTAATCCCGTGAACTACTCGAGTCTTTGAACGCAAGCCGCGCTCAGCCATTAGGCCGAGGCACGCCCGCCCGGTGTCACACATCGCTACTCCCCAAATGCAAACGCTCAATGCAAGGCGTGCTAGGCGGGATGCTCGACTCTCGCCAGCGAGCACTCGCCTCGGGCTGGTCTGAGAAACGAGTCCGCTGGCCCAGATTGCCGCGACAAAATGGTGATGAGCGATGTCGAGACTGGCCGGCTCGACCCGCCAAGGCGGACTCGATCTCTACACGCATGCCCACGGACGCCCCAACGAGACCAGTCAGTAGTAGGGGCTACCACCGAGTTTAAGCATATCAATAAGCTGAGGAAAAGAAACTAACAAGGATTCCCTGAGTAACGGCGAGCGAAACTCGAAGAGCTCTAACATGAAAAATCGGCCGCCTCTAGTCCGAATCAGAGCTCGAGAAGCGTCCTCAGGGCAAGGACCGCCTCAAGTCCCCGGAAGGGGCGCCGTAGAGGGTGAGAGCCCCTGTCAGTGCTCCGTGATCTCGTCGCACTCACGAAAGGCTTGCTACGAAGTCGGGTTGTTTGGGAATGCAGCTCAATCGAGCAGAATTCGCCCAAGGCTAAATATCATGGAGACCGAGCAATGTAACATGGGTACCGCGAGGAAAGTATGAAAAGGACTTTGAAAAGAGAGTCAAAATAGGCTTGAAATTGTCGGGAGGGAAGCGGACTGGGGGCCTGCATGATGTGTCCCTTGTCGGATGGGAACGGTGAAAGCTCGGTCCACCGATCGACATTGACCGACGCGCGATCAGGATGATGGCCCAAGCCCGTGCTGTCGAAATGCTCATGAGCCATCATCACGATCAGGATGGCGCATCGCCTCGCCGCGTGCCTAAGCACTGCCCCTGGCCGCCCTGTGGCTTTCTATTCGCCCGCCTTGAAACACGGACTCAAGGAGTCTCGACATGCAGGCGAAGTCAATCCAAGCGAGTAAACCCGTAAGGCGCAAAGGAAGCTGATCGAGTGGAACCTTTATCTCGTGGGCAAGACTACCACCGACCGAATTCTCGATCTTCTCGTGAAGCCGGTTCGAGTGAGAGCATACCACGGGACCCGGAAGATGGTGAACTATGCCGAAGCGGGCAAAGCCTGAGGAAATCTCAGCGAGGGGCCCGCAGCTGATATTTCTAACGTAGAAATCGTTTCCGTCTGACTTGGGTATAGGGGCGAAGACTAATCGAACCGCCTAGTAGCCGGTTCCCTCCGCTTCTCAGATAGTTTTATCACGCGGCGAAGTTCTATCTGCAAAGCTAATGATTGTAGACGGTGGGCGCACGCCTCGACCTATTCTCTCAAACTTTAAATAGGTAGGACGGCGTGTGGTTGCTCATGAGCCGCCACGAATCGAGAGCTCCGGTGGGGCCATTTTTGGTAAGCGCGTAACCGCGATGATGAACCTAAGTCGGGTTATGCCCAATCATGCGCGCTAACCTAGACCTCACAAAGGGTGTTGGTCGACAAGACAAGAGGACGGTGGTCATGGAAGTCGAATCCGCTAAGGAATGTGTAACAACCACCTGCCGAATCAACTATTCGAAATGGATGTGCGCGAAAAGCGCGACCTATACTCTGCTACGGGCAAGCGACCAGCCCCGATGAGGAGGGCGACAGTGTCGCCGCAAAACCTGGCGTGAGCCCCAGGAGCTGGCCGTCGGTGCAGCATCTTCGTGGTAGTAGCAAATATTCAAATGAGAACTTCTGAAGGCCGAAGAGGGGAAAGGTTCCAGTGAACTAGACTCTGCATCACGGGTTACGTCGATCATGGGACAGAGATTGCTCTGAGCAAGTGCATGCACACCGAAAAGGGAATCGGGTTAAAATTTCTGAACCGACGCGGCTGATGGCAACGTCAGGGGAGTCCGAGACGCCAGTGGGGCCCTTTAAAAGAGTTACTCGCTTAATACCGCCACCTCGAAACGGCTCCGGGTAGGGTCACGGGCTGGAAGAGCACCGCACGCCGCGCGGTGTCCGGCAGCCGCTGCCCTTGAAAATCTGAGGACCGAGTGCCTCCCACGCCCGGCCGTATTCATTTAACCGCATCGACTGCCCCAAGGCAAAGTACCGGTCGATGGAACAATGCAGTAAGGGAAGTCGGCAAAATGGATCCGTGAACCTCCTGGGAAAAAGGATTGCCTGGTGGCCGGGCACGGGGTCCTAGCCCCCAACCCGCCGGCCGCCGGTGGATCAAGCCGAGTCCGCCCCGCGGCGAGAGCGGGTCGCCGGGTCGGGGCCGGGGGACGCCTTTCCCGCGCCGAATTACCGACTCAATTGGTAATTTTACGTGAACCGACCGCTTAATTAAAACAAAGCATTGCGATGGTCCAGTGATGTTGACGCACGTGATTTCTGCCCTGCTCAATGTCAAAGTGAAGAAATTCAACCAAGCGCTGGTAAACTACGGAGTAACTATGACTCTCTTTAAGGTAGCCAAAATGCCTCATCTAATTAGTGACGGGCATGACGGATTAACAGATTCCCATCGTCCCCTGCTTCTACTATCCAGCCAAACCACAGCCAAGGGAACGGGCTTGGAATCACGGGGAAAGAAGACTCGTTGGAGCTTGACTCTAGTCCCGACTTTGTGAAATGACTTGAGAGGTGTAGGATAAGTGAGCCGGAAATGAAAGTGAAATACCACTACTTTTTAACGTTATTTTACTTATTCCGTGAATCGGAGGCGGAGGCGCTCTCTTTGGACCCAAGGCTGGCTTCACTGTCGATCCAAGTGAAGACATTGTCAGTGGGGAGTTTGGCCGAGCGCACATCTGTTAAAAGATAACGTAGTGTCCTAAGATGAGCTCAACGAGAACAGTAAATCTCGTGGAACAAAAAGGGTAAAAAGTCAGCTTTGATTCTGATTTCCAAGTCTAATACGAACCGTGAAAGCGGGCCTATCGATCCTTTAGACCTTCGGAATTTGAAGCTAGAGGTGTCAAAAAGTTACACATGGGATAATCGGCTTGGCAGCCTAAGCCGCTCATAGCGACGCTGCTTTTTGATCCTTCGATGTCCCGCTCTTCCTATCATCAGGAAGCAGAATTCACCATGTTGGGATTGTTCACCCACCAATAGGAACGTGAGCTGGGTTTAGACCGCCGTGGAGACAGGTTAGTTTTTACCCTAACATGACAAAGGTCGCAATAGTAATTCAACCAAGACGTAGGAACCGCGATTCGGGCATAAATTGGTCATCGCGCTTGGTTGAAAAGCCAGTGGTTACCGTAAGGCTGGGATTACACCGAACGCCCTAAGTCGAATCCGGCCAGAAGCGACGTTGCGGCGCCCGCTGCTCGCTTGTCGAATTGTTGTAGGGGTTTAGGCCCCCAGAGGCACGTCACAGGAACCTTGCAAGGCGACAGCCTCATAAGACGCCATGAAGCCGTTAAATTCCCACGGTAATACATCCAGTCAACTTTTGCGCACGACTCTAAATACGCCGACGGGCACAGGTAGGCAGAGTGGCCTTGCTGCCACGATCCAACGAGATTCAACCCTTGTCGCTTGATTCGGCCCCTCCCAACCATTCCTAAATTTTCATCATTTTCCATTCCGTCAATGAGGCTACAAAGGTAAAATTCAGTAAAAATTTTAAGCCATGGTGCCAAAAAATGCAGCATGATAACAAACTATAGCTAAAAAATGAGTCACGGGCCAAAACGTTATAAGAATTTGAGAACGCAGGACAAAAAAACGTGATCGAAAATTAGCCACAAATTGAGCCACGGGCCAAAAACTGGTCAAGATTTTGAGCCGGATGGTGCCAAAACATGGTCAGATTTCAACCACTGGTGCCAAAAACGTGGCTCAAAAACTTCCTAAGAATTCAGCCACTGGGTACAAAACGTGGGTAAGGATTTTTGCCACTGCCAAAAACGCGATCGAAAACTTAGCCGTATTTTGAGTTACTATACAAACGGTTTTAATTTGAGCCACTACAAAAAACGGGATCGTAAAACTTAGCCGCATGCAGCACCGTACAAAACGCGGGTCAGAATTTAAGCCATGGTGCCAAAACGCGACGTAAAATCTTACGATTTACTATTCAAAAAAACGGGTTAAAAACTTCTAATTTGAGCCGGTGCCAAAACGTGTGGATTTTATCACGTATACCAAAAACGTGGATCAGAAAACTTACGCATTTTTGAGCCACGGTGCCAAACGTGGTTAGAATTTCAGCCACTCGCCAAAAAACATGGAAGTAAATCAGCCACGATTTCAGCCACGGTACAAAAACGGGACGTAAAACTTAGCCAGAATCCGAGTCATGCGCCAAAACGCGGGTGGATTTTTCAGCCACGATGCCAAAAACGTGATCGTAAAAACTTAGCCAAATTTTGAGCCGCTGGTACAAACGCGGTCTGGATTTGCCTACGCCAAAAAAAACGTGACGTAAAAAACTTAAGCCGCATTTTGAGCCACGGTGCCAAAAACGTGGTCGATTTTGAGCCACTGCACAAAACGGGCGGGTCAGAATTTTAGCCACTGTAGCAAAAAACGTGGCCAGAAACTTAGCTAGAATTGTTTACCTGCCAAAACGTGGTCAGATTTTCAGCCACGACGCCAAAAACGTGATCAGAAAAACTTAGCCACAGATTTCGAGCCACCTACAAACGTGGTCAGATTTTCAGCTGCAAAAACGTTGAGTGCATTTTCGGTTATGCCAAACGTGGTCAGGATTTTAGCCAATGGCGCCAAAAACGTGATCAGAAACTTTTGGGCTAAATCGAGCCACTACGCCAAAACGTGGGTCAGATTTTCAGCCACTGGCCAAAAACGTGACGAAAACTTAGCAGATTTCGAGCCACTTGCCAAAACGCGGGGTCAGGATTTTCCAAATGCCACTACGCCAAAAACGCGATTAAAAACTTCCTACTATTTTGAGCCACGTGCCAAAACGTGGTCGTAATTTCAGCCACTTGCACAAACGTGATCGTAAAACTTAGCCAGCACTTGAGTCACGGTGCCAAAATGTGGTCGTGATTTACAAACGTGGTCAAGATTTTCAGCCATGGTGCCAAAAATGACTGATCAGGAAAACTTAGCCAAATTTTTAGCCACTGTGGCCAAAAACGTGGTCGAACTTACCATCACGCCAAAAACGCCACTAAAAAAACTTAGCCAAAATTGGCCAGAAAACTTAAGCCAAACCAGCCACGTGCTTCATGTCAAAATTTTCTCTTAGACCCCCCCAATGACATTGGGAGGCTTGGCAGGACAAACCATTTCATCCTCCACTTTTCCTGGATTAAGGTTCTGTTTTGGTTAAAAATCATTAAAATCAATTTTATCCAGTGGCTTTTGAATTTGGTGACATTGGTTATATTATTCTGTGAGTTTCTGCAAAAACGACGCACAAAATTGATCTGTAGGTATCATTTTCCATTTTTCCCGATTTTCTGTATTTTAGCCACTTTTAAAAAAAAATTTTAAAATTATTCCTCAAAAAATTTCTAACTTGGTGGACGAATATATATGATTATTCTAGGAAATACTGCAAAAAATCTCACCAAAAGTCGACCTCTAGGTCCAATTTTGGACTTATGTACTAAAAAAAAAAGGTATCTCCATTTTTCCGGATTTTTTGCGTTTTGCCTGTTTTGGTTAAAAAATCATTAAAATCAATCCTTTATCCAATGGCTTTGAATTTGTGATGCATTGTTATATTATTGTGTGAGTTTCCCAAAAACGACGCCAAAATTGATCGCTAGGTACCATTTTCCATTTTTCCGATTTTCTGTATTTTAGCCACTTTAAAAAAATTTAAAATTATTCCTCGTCAAAAAAAAATTTATAACTTGGTGGGACGAAGAGATATGATTATTCTAGGAAATCCTGCAACATCTCACCAAAAATTCGACTCTAGGTCCATTTTGGACTTATGTCTACTCAAAAAAAGGTATCTACTTGCATAATTTGGTTTTTGCATATTATCCTATTATAGGGGGGCTGCTCACCAAAACCACGCCCACAGGGTTGGCAGCAGGACTCCATGGACTTCACGCTCACACAAGCCTTCCCATGCTTGTTGTGGGTTATTTTTCCTGTGTTTCGTGATTAATTCCTCGATCATCCATGCCAAATCTTGGCCGAACACGGCCGATTTTTGGCATCCCTCAGAAATTTGTGGGTTTTGTGGCGCTAGTGGCTTAGTCTAGCACCAAAGTGATGCTTGGGCAATGCTTTTCCTGGGTGATTCTCGCCTGCAGTGAGAATTCTCAAAACTGTCGCTCTTTGCTCGAGGTGCGGTCATGTCACAAATCTCTGTCAGTCGGGATGACACCTCATCCCCGACATGCTCGGCGATGGGTGTTCTACCTCATTTCCTGGTGATAGCAATCGTTGCTGGTGCCACTCACTCGACCAACAACGCAACGCCGCTGCGGGCACGCACGCTGCCTCATACATACACACCACACTAGAAAACCACCCTGTTGGTCTTGGTCTAACACCACTCAATGCTTGGGCAGCGCCCTTTGTGTGATCTCTTTGTGGTGATCCATGGTCCTTCCGCTTTTTAGTTGTCCTTCCGGTTTTTTCTTGGATTACACTTACACTTCGGGGGCCGCATTTTGCTGGGTTGGCCAGGGTTTGAGCAAACCATCTGGTCAGTATCATCCCATCCTCCTCCCTCCTAAAATCTAAGCCACCGGGGTCATGTCAGGTGCCCAGACCACGTTTTTTTTCTCTCATCCACCATCCCATCCTCGCAGCACTCGACACGCAGTGTTTTTCCCGAAAGAAAGCACCCCATCCCTTACGCCTATAAGCAGTGTTTTTTTTTCCCTCCCAATCCACCAACAATGTAACGTTGCCTCCTCCTTCATGTGGAATCAAGCTTATTGAACACGAAACGCTGCCTCCCATGGCAATTTCGTTGTCAAAGCAAAATGGGCATGATGTGCCTCTTTTCTTCCTAGGCGGCCTCCTTTCTGGTCCCTTTGGTTTTATTTTTCTGGAGAGGACGACTAGGTGGGCACTACCACCTTCTTGTTTAGGGCGGTCTCCTACATGCACATGTTTACGATGCAGCCGGCGCCAATTCGATGTTTTATTATGCTTGTACGCTTCTTTATCGCAAGGCGTGGTTCGCTCTGGTGTTAAGTTATGGCAAACGCGGGGCGGTGTGAGTTGTGCTCGATGTTTTGTTGTCTGCCTCGCTTGTGCACCGAATACATGCATCTCGCTATCATCAACTGCCACCTTCTCGCTCTACATGCAAGGCATTCTGCCTCGTGTCGCTTACCTACCAAAAAACGGTATGGGTTTGAATTGCATAAATGCCTTGCGTGCCTCTGGAGTCTGGGATCTTGGAAGTTCAGACGCTGTCCACGCCAGGCTTGTCGGCCTACGCAAAGACGTGCACGGAGACTATTCTTTCGACGCGCGCATAAAGTGCGAACGCGGGGTCCCCGGTGCCCCGCTGCCTCCCAAAATCTTGGCCGCTTTGAATGACACGTGTTTTGCCAAGATCCTCGCTGACCATCTGCGCCGGCAAAGACCAACGCCACGCGGGCAGTAGCATTAACGAACGCTACTCCTGGTTGATCCCGCCAGAGTCATAGCGTTTGCTGTCTTCAAAGATTAAGCCATGCATGTGTAAGTATGAACTAATTCAGACTGTGAAACCGCGAATGGCTCATTAAATCGCTTATAGTTTGTTTGATGGCATTCTACTACATCTGATAACCGTAGTAATTTAGAGCTACGTGCAACAAACTCCCCCGATCGAAGGGATGCATTTATTAGATAAAGGTCGACGCAGGCTCGCCTGTTGCTTTTGATGATTCATGATAACTCGTCTGATTGCACTCGGCTATACTTGCGACGATCATTCAAATTCGCCTATCAACTTTCTGATGGTAGGATAGTGGCTCACCATGGTGGTGACGGTGACTGAGAATCAGGTTGATTCGGAGAGGAGCCTCGAGAAAACGGCTACTACATCCATGAAGGCAGCAAGAATTACCCAATCCCGACACCTGGGAGGAAGTGATTAATAAATAACAATACCGGCTCATTGAGTCCGTAATTGGAATGAGTACAATCTAAATCCTTTAACGAGGATCCATTGAGGCAAGTCTGGTGCCAGCACCAGGGTAATTCCAAACCCAATAACAGATATTTAAGTTGTTGCAGCTTAAAAAGCTCAGAGTCGACCTTGGGTTGGGTCGACGGTCCGCCTGGCGTGGCACCGGCCAGCCAGTCCCTTCGGCCGGCTGATGCGCCCTTGGCCTTTAATTCGGTCATTGTCCGGTCCTGTTACTTTGAAGAAATTAGAGTGCTCAAAGCAAGCCTACGCCCGGATATTAGCATGATAACACCACCGTGGATTCGATCCTATTGGGTTGGCCTTCTTGGATCGGAGTAACGATTAACAGGGACAGTCGGGGGCATTCAGATTTCATAGTCGAGAAATTCTTTTGGATTTATGAAAGATTTAACAATCGCGAAAAGCATTTGCCAAGGATGTTTTCATTAATCAAGAACGAAGTCGGGGCTCGGAAGACCATCAGATACCGCCCTAGTCTCAACCATAAACGATGCCGATTGTGATCACGATGTTGCTTTTAGGACTCCACCGGCACCTTATGAGAAATCAAAGTCTTTGGGTTCCGGGGAGTATGGTCGCAAGGTTGAAACTTAAAGGAATTGACAAGTGGCACCACCAGAGCGGAGCTCATGCTTTAATTTGACTCAACACTGGAAACTTACTGTGTCCACATAGTAAGGATTGACAGACCGAGAGCCTTTTTTGATTCTATGGGTGGTGGTGCATGGGCCGTTTTAGCTGGTGGAGCGATTTGTCTGGTTAATTCCCGTTAACGAACGAGACCTCACTGCTAAATAGCTATGCTGGAGGAACCCTCCACTCGCCACCTTCTTAGGACTATGGCCGCTTAGGCCACTTGAAGTTTGAGGCACAACAGGTCCGTGATGCCCTTAGATGTTCTGGCCGCACGCAGACGCTACACCGATGTATTCAACGAAGTCTATAGCCTCGGCCGACATCGTGCCCGTAATCTTTGAAATTTCATCGTGATGGGGATAGATCATTGCAATTGTTGGTCTTCAACGAGGAATTCCTAGTAAGCGAAGTCATCAGCTCGCTGACTACGCCCCCCGCCTCTTTGTACACACCGCCCGCCGCTCCTACCGATTGAATGGTCCGATGAAGTGTTCTGACATGCGATGACGACGGTCCACGCCTGGGCGATGTTGTGGAGAAGTCCAATCGAACCTTATCATTTGTGAGGAAGGAGAAGTCAGAATGCCTCCGTAGGTGAACCCATGAAGGATCATTGTCGCTGCTCACAACAAGTTCGACCGGGCGAACACGCTCATCACAGACAAGTTCGACGGGCCGGGCTCTGGGGCGCCTGCTCGAACACCGACCTGGCCCTCCCCGACTCCGAATGGGCGAGAGGTGGGGCCGCCTGCCAAGACCTCCCCTTCTTCGCTAAAACACAAAACCCCTAGCTTCGCGGCGCCAAGGAACTCGAAACTGTTATGCAATCTTC
>JAENHJ010000512.1:20000-22500 GCA_025330945.1 Mucuna pruriens
GCTTAAATTGAGCCACCTGTGCCAAAACGTGGTCAGAATTTCAGCCACTGCGCCAAAAAACGTGGTCAGAAACTTAGCCAGATTTGAGCCACTGTGCCAAACGTGGTCGATTTTAGCCACTGTGCCAAAAACGTGATCGAAACTTAGCTTTAATTTGAGCCACTGCCAAAACGTGGTCGAATTTCAGCCACTTGCCAAAACGTGGTCAGAAAACTTAGCCAGAATTTGAGTCACGGTGCCAAATGTGGTCAGGGATTTCAACCACTGCCAAAACGTGGTCAAGATTTCAGCCATGGTGCCAAAATCGTGACCAGAATTTGTGACACTGCCAAAAAACTTAGCCACGGGCTAAAAACGTGGTCGAAAACTTGGCATTGGTGCCAAAAACTTAGCCATTGGCCAGAAAAACTTAGCACACTGTTCATGTCAAATTTTCTTAGACCCCCAATGACATTGGGAAGGTTTGGTGACAAACGACTTCATCCTCCACTTTTCCTGATTTTTTTGTTGTTCTGCTTTTTGGTTAAAAAATCATTAAAAATCAATCCCTTATCCAGTGGCTTTGGAATTTGGTGGACGCATTGGTTATATTATTCTGTGAGATTCTGCAAAAAACGACGCCAAAATTCGACCTGTAGGTATCATTTTCCATTTTCCCCGATTTTCTGTATTTTAGCCACTTTAAAAATAATTTTAAAATTATTCCCACGTCAAAAAAATTTCTAACTTGGTGGACGAATAGATATTATTATTCTAGGAAATACTGCAAAAAATCTCACCAAAAGTCGACCTCTAGGTCCAATTTTGGACTTATGTACTAAAAAAAAAAGGTATCTCCATTTTTCCGGATTTTTTGCGTTTTGCCTGTTTTGGTTAAAAAATCATTAAAAATCAATCCCTTATCCAATGGCTTTTGAATTTGGTGGATGCATTGGTTATATTATTGTGTGAGTTTCTGCAAAAAACGACGCCAAAATTCGATCGCTAGGTACCATTTTCCATTTTTTCCGATTTTCTGTATTTTAGCCACTTTAAAAAAAATTTAAAAATTATTCCCTCGTCAAAAAAATTTATAACTTGGTGGACGAAGAGATATGATTATTCTAGGAAATCCTGCAAAAAATCTCACCAAAATTCGACCTCTAGGTCCAATTTTGGACTTATGTCTACTCAAAAAAAAGGTATCTACTTGTACAATTTTGGTTTTTGCATATTATCCTATTATAGGGGGCTGCCTCACTCAAACCACGCCCACAGTGGTTGGTGCAGGACTTCCATGGACTCCCCCCACGCCACACAAGCCTTCCCATGCTTGTTGTGGGTTATTTTCCCTGGTTTTGGGTGATTAATTCCTTGATCATCCATGTTAAATCTTGGCCGAACACGCCGATTTTTGGTGCATCCCTCAGAAATTTGTGGGTTTTGTGGGCTATGCGTGGCTTAGTCTAGCACCAGTGATGCTTGGGCAATGCTTTTTCCGGGTGATTCTCAGCCCCTCATGAGAATTCCTCAAACAAGTGTTGCCCTTTGTTCGAGGTGTCAGGGTCACAAATCTCCGTCAGCCGGGCGATACACCCCATCCCGACATGCTCTGGGTGGGGTGTTCTACTCATTTCCGGTGATAGCACCGGTTGGTGGTGCCACTCATCGACCAACAACGCAACGCCGCTTCGTGGCACCGCACGCGGTCTCATACATACACACCACACCAGAAAACCACCCGGTTGGTCTTGGTCTAACACCACTAATGCTTGGGCAGCGCCTCCTTGTGTGATCTCCTTGTGTGATCCATGGTCCCTTCAGTTTTTTAGTTGTCCTTTGGTTTTTCTTGGATTACACTTACACTCTTGGGGGCCAAGATTTTGCTTTATGTGTTGTTGGCCTTGGCTAAACCAATGGGGTCGGGGCATCATCCCATCCTCCCTCCCTCCTAAAAAATCTAAGCCACTGGGGTTGGGCTCGTGTGCTCGGCAGACCGCCAGTGTCTTTTTCTCTCATCCACCATCCCATCCTCGCAGCACTCGACACGAGTGTTTTTTTTCCCGAAAGAAAGCACCCCATCCTCTTATGCTCTGGCATGAAAGTGTTTTTTTTTTTTCTCCCGACCAACGACCAACAATGTAACGTTGCCTCCTCCTTCATGGAATCGCTTGTCGTGAACAATGAAACGCTGCCTCCTCCCATGGCACCGCTCGTTGTCAAAGCAAAAAATGGGCATGATGTGCCTCTTCTTCCTAGTGCGGCCCTCCTTCTGGGCCCCTTTGGTTTTATTTTCCGGGAGAGGACGACTAGGCGGGCACCACCACGCTTCTTTGTTTAGGGCGGGTCTCCTACATGCATGCCTAGCGATGCAGCTTGGCGCCACCCGATGTTTATATGCTTGCATGCCTCTCGCATTGCAAGGTGTGGTTCGCTCGGTGGTGTTGGGTTATGGCAAACGCGGGGGCGCAGGAGTTGTGCTCTGGATGTTTTTGTTGTCCGGTCCGGCTTGTGCACCGAA
>JAENHJ010000512.1:30000-35000 GCA_025330945.1 Mucuna pruriens
CCAAAAAACGTGGTCGAAACTTAGCCAGATTTGAGCCACTGGTGCCAAAACGTGGTCGATTTTAGCCACGGTGCCAAAAACGTGATCGAAACTTAGCTTAATTTGAGCCACTTGGTGCCAAAACGTGGTCAGAATTTCAGCCACGGTGCCAAAACGTGGTCAGAAACTTAGCCAGAATTTGAGTCACGGTGCCAAAATGTGGTCAGGATTTCAGCCACGGTGACAAAACGTGGTCAAGATTTCAGCCATGGTGCCAAAATCGTGACCAGAATTTGTGACACGGTGCCAAAAAACTTAGCCACCTGGCTAAAAAACGTGGTCAGAAACTTGGCATTGGTGCCAAAAACTTAGCCATTGGCCAGAAAACTTAGCACACTGTTCATGTCAAATTACTTTCCTTAGACCCCCAATGACATTGGGAAGGTTTGGTGACAAACGCACTTCATCCTCCACTTTTCCGGATTTTTTGCATGTTGCCTGTTTTGGTTAAAAAATCATTAAAAATCAATCTCTTATCCAGTGGCTTTCGAATTTGGTGGACGCATTGGTTATATTATTCTGTGAGTTTCTGCAAAAAAACGACGCCAAAATTCGATCTGTAGGTATCATTTTCCATTTTCCCCGATTTTCTGTATTTTAGCCACTTTAAAAAAAATTTTAAAATTATTCCCCCGTCAAAAAAATTTCTAACTTGGTGGACGAATATATATGATTATTCTAGGAAATACTGCAAAAAATCTCACCAAAAGTCGACCTCTAGGTCCAATTTTGGACTTATGTACTAAAAAAAAAAAAAAAAGGTATTCCATTTTTCCTGATTTTTAATGCTTTTGCCTGTTTTGGTTAAAAAATCATTAAAAATCAATCCCTTATCCAATGGCTTTTGAATTTGGTGGATGCATTGGTTATATTATTGTGTGAGTTTCTGCAAAAAACGACGCCAAAATTCGATCGCTAGGTACCATTTTCCATTTTTTCCGATTTTCTGTATTTTAGCCACTTTAAAAAAAATTTAAAAATTATTCCCTCGTCAAAAAAATTTATAACTTGGTGGACGAAGAGATATGATTATTCTAGGAAATCCTGCAAAAAATCTCACCAAAATTTGACCTCTAGGTCCAATTTTGGACTTATGTCTACTCAAAAAAAAGGTATCTACTTGTACAATTTTGGTTTTTGCATATTATCCTATTATAGGGGGGGCTGCTCCTCACTCAAACCACGCCCACAGTGGTTGGTGCAGGACTTCCATGGGACTTCCCCCCCACGCTCACACAAGCCTTCCCATGCTTGTTGTGGGTTATTTTCCCGTGGTTTTGGGTGATTAATTCCTTGATCATCCATGCCAAATCTTGGCCGAACACGGCCGATTTTTGGTGCATCCCTCAGAAATTTGTGGGTTTTGTGGCGTTGCGTGGCTTAGTCTAGCACCAGTGATGCTTGGGCAATGCTTTTCCTGGGTGATTCTCAGCCCCTTGCGGAGAATTCTCAAACGGTGTTGCCCTTGTTTGAGGTGTTGGGCGGGTCACAAATCTCTGTCAGGCTGGGCGATACACCCCCATCCTGACATGCTCGGCGTGGGTGTTCTACTCATTTCCGGTGATAGCAATCGGTTGGTGGTGCCACTCACTGACCAACAACGCAACGCTGCTTCGTGGCACCGCACGCGGTCTCATACATACACACCACACTAGAAAACCACCCGGGTTGGTCTTGGTCTAACACCACTAATGCTTGGGCAGCGCCTCCTTGTGTGATCTCCTTGTGTGATCCATGGTCCCTTCAGTTTTTTAGTTGTCCCTTCGGTTTTTCTTGGATTACACTTACACTCTCTTGGGGGGCCAGTACTCTTGCTTTATGTGTTGCTGTGGGCCTTGGCTAAACCAGTCGGGGTTGGGGCATCATCCCATCCTCCCTCCCTCCTAAAAATCTAAGCCAGCTGGGGTTGGGCTCGTGTGCTCGGCACCGCCAGTGTCTTTTCTCTCATCCACCATCCCATCCTCGTGCACTCGACACGAGTGTTTTCTTTTCCCCGAAAGAAAGCACCCCATCCTCTTATGCTCGGTGCGAGTGTTTTTTTTTTCTCCTCGACCAACGACCAACAATGTAACGTTGCCTCCTCCTTCATGGAATCGTTTGCTGTGAACAATGAAACGCTGCCTCCTCCCATGGCACCGTTCGTTGTCAAAGCAAAAATGGGCATGATGTGCCTCTTCTTCCTAGTGCGGCCCTCCTTCGGTCCCTTTGGTTTTATTTTCTGGAGAGGACGACTAGGTGGGCACCACCACTGCTCTTGTTTAGGGCGGGTCTCCTACATGCATGCCTAGCGATGCAGGCTTGGCGCCACCCGATGCTTCCATATGCTTGCATGCCTCTCGGCATTGCAAGGTGTGGTTCGTTCGGTGGTGTTGGGTTATGGCAAACGCGGGGGCGTGTGAGTTGTGCTCGGATGTTTTTGTTGTCTGGCTCCGTGCCAGGCACCGAACAGCCGACATGCATCCTCGCCATCATCAACCGCCACCTTCGCCTCTATGGCGTTGGGGCGCACGGCTTGCCTCTGTGGTTGCCTACCTACCAAAACGGTATGGGTTTGAATTGCATAGCACACGTTCCTTGCAGGCCCTCTTCGGGGAGTCGGGGGATCTTGAAGTCCCGCACGCGGTCCACGCCAGGCTCGTCGGCCTACGCGGCACGTGCACGGAGACTATTCTTTTGATGCGTGCATGCGGCGAACGCGGGGTCCCCGGGTGCCCCGCGCGTTGCCTCAAAATCTCTTGTTGCTTTGAATGACACCCGCCTTTGGCCAAGATCCTGTCGACCATCCGCCGGCAGCACCAACGCCACGTGCAGTCATTAACGAATGCTACCTGGTTGATCCCGCCAAGAGTCATATGCTTGTCTCAAAGATTAAGCCATGCATGTGTAAGTATGAACTAATTCAGACCGTGGAAACCGCGAATGGCTCATTAAATCAGTTATAGTTTGTTTGATGGTATCTACTACCGGATAACCGTAGTAATTCTAGAGCTAATACGCAACAAACCCCGACTTCCGGAAGGGATGCATTTATTAGATAAAGGTCGACGCAGGCTCGCCTGTTGCTTTGATGATTCATGATAACGCGTCGGATTGCACGGCCTTTGTGCCGGGCGACGCATCATTCAAATTTCTGCCCTATCAACTTTCGATGGTAGGATAGTGGCCTACCATGGTGGTGACGGGTGACGGAGAATTAGGGTTCGATTCCGGAGAGGGAGCCTGAGAAACGGCTACCACATCCAAGGAAGGCAGCAGGCGCCAAGAAATTACCCAATCTCGACACGGGGAGGTAGTGACAATAAATAACAATACCGGCTCATTGAGTCTGGTAATTGAATGAGTACAATCTAAATCCCTTTAACGAGGATCCATTGGAGGCAAGTCCGGTGCCAGCAGTCATGTAATTCCAGCTCCAATAGCGTATATTTAAGTTGTTGCGTTAAAAGCTCGTGAGTTGGACCTTGGGTTGGGTCGACGGTCCGCCCGGGTGTGCACCGGCCAGCCGTCCCCTTCGGCCGGCATGATGCGCCCCCGGCCTTAATCGCCGGGTCGTGCCTCGGTGCTGTTACTTTGAAGAAATTAGAGTGCTCAAAGCAAGCCTACGCCTCGGATACATTAGCATGGGATAACACCACGTGATTCCGATCCTATTGTGTTGGCCTTCTGGATCGGAGTAATGATTAACAGGACAATCTGGGCATTCGTATTTCATAGTCGAGGTGAAATTCTTGGATTTATGAAAGACGAACAACCGCGAAAAGCATTTGCCAAGGATGTTTTCATTAATCAAGAACGAAAGTTGGGGGCTCAAGACGATCGATACCGCCCTAGTCTCAACCATAAACGATGCCGACCTGTGGATCACGGATGTTGCTTTTTAGGACTACCGGCACCTTATGAGAAATCAAAGTCTTTGGGTTCCGGGGAGTATGGTCGCAAGGTGAAACTTAAAGGAATTGACGGAAGGGCACCATCAGAGGAGCCTCGGGCTTAATTTGACTCAACACGGAAACTTACTGTGTCCAGACATAGTAAGGATTGACAGACGGAGAGCTCTTTCTTGATTCTATGGGTGGTGGTGCATGGTCGTTCTTAGTTGGCGGAGCGATTTGTCCTGGTTAATTCCGCTAACGAACGAGACCTCACCGCTAAATAGCTATGTGGAGGTAACCCTCCACGGCCGCTTCTTAGAGGACTATGGCCGCTTAGGCCACGGAAGTTTGAGGCAATAACAGGTCCGTGATGCCCTTAGATGTTCGTCAAGACGCGCTTAATCGATGTATTCAACGAAGTCTATAGCCTTGGCCGACAGTGCCGGTAATCTTTTGAAATTTCATCGTGATGGGGATAGATCATTGCAATTGTTGGTCTTCAACGAGGAATTCCTAGTAGCGCCGAAGTCATCAAAGCTCGCTGACTACGCCCCCCGCTCTTTGTACACACCGCCCGCCGCTCCTACCGATTGAATGGTCCGATGAAGTGTTCTGATTGGGCGACGTGGGCGGTCGCTGCCCGCGATGTTGTGAGAAGTCCACCGAACCTTATCATTTAGAGGAAGGAGAAGTCGAACAAAGGTTTTCCGTAGGTGAACCCGCTGAAGGATCATTGTCGTTGCCTCACAACAAGTTCGACCGACGAACACGCTTCATCACAGACGTTCGACGGGGCTATTTCGGGGCGCTGTTTCGAACACCGACCCGGCCCTCCCCCGACCCGGCGAGAGGCGAGTCGCCTCGCCCAGCACCTCCCCTTCTTCGCCAAACACAAACCCCGGCGCAGGCGCCAAGGAACTCGAACCGTTAAGTGCAATCTTCATGTCGGAGACGGCAGACCCCTGCGAATGACGGACCTTGCCACGACACACAACATACAAAACAAAATGACTTCTAAGAACGGATATCTCTCGGTTTTGCATCGATGAAGAACGAGCGAATGCGATACTTGGGCGTGAATTGCGTAAT
>JAENHJ010000512.1:640000-812453 GCA_025330945.1 Mucuna pruriens
TACAGCTACCATGGCAGTTATCGTGGGAAGTTGATCATCACCACCTTTTCCATTTGAATCCATCTTTGTATTGGTATTTTGACCAATCAATGAATACATATGTTTTGATTTCTTGTATGTTTTGTAATTCCTATTAGATAAATCTTTTCTTGCTTAAGAATCGACCATGCTAGATTAGGGTCGGTGGAACCTACCTAGGCAATGATATAGATAATCTTTAGATAATCTACATCAACCACAAGCTTAATCCCTACTAACTCGAGGTTGCGGTTGCGTAAGCCCTCAGTGGGTAACGGACGAACGTTAGGCAATTGCCTAAGGAAATAGGTTGGCAAGGAAATAATTGTATGCTAGGAATCTTAAACAGAATCATTGTTTGATCTCATTGTATCCAATATAATAAATAAATATACATTAGGTAATGTAGTTTGTAATTCTATACTCAGACTGTAATTCTTTACTTTCTTTTAATTTCCTTAGTTAATCTTTACATTTCATGCAATTTACTTTTCTTGTTAAAAACCCCTAATTTACATTCCAACAACAGTCCGCATCCTACTGCCCAGTTTTAATAATTTTTCTTAGCTTTACACCTTAGAATATTAGAACAAACGTGTCCTTGAGAAGAATGACCTAGGTTGACCATGTGCTACTTTAACTTAGGAAAATCTAGTATTTTGATAGAGGAAATAACAACCAATCCCTAAGACTATCAATTACCCCCAACATAATATAAGTAAATAATGGAAACACATTTCAAATAGAGTCTACTATTTTCCTTTCCCCTTGTATTTTTTTCTTTTCTCCCTTTTTATTTTTCTTCTATATTGTTGCAGCCTTGTGTTGCATTATTTTCTTGCAACCTTTTTTGTTTTTTCTGTCTTTTCCTTGTTTCATCTTCCATTTTCTTTTCATACCCTTTTCTTTCTTTTTCATCAACCCTTTATCACAACGTACAAGTATTACTTGGTACAAGCCGATCTTTCAATGTATCTCTCACAATGCCTTGGAGTATCACCCCCACACTTTTATGGAACTTACTCCCAAAACAATTTCAAAACTCCTTTGACCCCTAAGGTTTAGGTTGATCATGGTTTTCTGCTTTTGGGTTTGTAATGAGTTACCATATAAAAAATGGTTATATAGGCTCGAAGAGGGTAAGCAAGAGATTTATTGCAAGGTAGGTCCATTTGGCTAGTGGCTTACAAAGAAAGAAGACCTATATCATCTCATTAATGCATGTGAGACAAGAAAAAAAGGGTCAAGGCAAAACCTAGATTAATCTGGCAACATCTGTGCACAATCACACAAGAAAGAAGAGAATGGCAAGATGAAAGTCATTATATACAAGGCTCAAGATCTCACACGGTTAAAATGCTCTATCACTATTGGTTCAACTTTAATTTTTCAGTCACTTATTGCCTAAAGATGCATAAATTTTGTTCCATATCGAGTTGTGAAACCTCTTAATCCAAGATTATGCACTACCTCTTCAGGTTTTATTCAACTTAAAGAAATCCATTTAACTTTGCAAAATAATTTTCTTAGAAATCAAAAAACAGAAAAACAACTAAAGGAATATGCAACAAAACAAAATCAAAATCGAAAGAGAAAATAGAAAAATGGAAACAAAAAATGAAAAAAAAAACCAGAGTCGGCGTAGACTCGACATATAATGAAACCGGAGTCGACACAAAATTGGTAGAAAATGACACACAAGCACGAAGTCGGAGTCAAAACAAAAGCAGTAGAACATAACAACACATGAATGGAAATTGCAAAAACAGAAATAACTACACCAGCTAACTACACTCGCCCACACTTAAAGGATGCATTGTCCTCAATGCATGGTATGGATGGGGTAAACTTTCGCAATGTGTGTTTGGGTGTATGTTTGGGAGGGTCGGGTCAATCAGTGAGATACTCTTATTAGTAGCTTCATCTCTCAATTTGACTACACCATAGGAAAAAACATTAGTAACAACAAATGGTCAGTCTCATTTAGAATAGAGCTTACCTAGTATGAGCTTTAGTCGAGAATTGAACAGTAGCACTTTTTGGCCGACTCAAAACTCCTTTCTCAAGATCTTGTTATAATGGAACTACTTTACCTTTTTCTTGTAGAACTTGGAGTTTTTGTAGGCTTCCAAGCAAAGCTCCTCCAATTCCTGCAACTGAAGCTTCCTTTATTTGCTTGCTTCGTCATAAGCCATGTTGCACTTTTTGATTGCCTAGTATGGTCGATGTTCTATCTCAATTGGCAGGTGGCAGGCTTTACTAAAGACTATCTGATAGGGAGACATTTCTAATGGAGTTCGATACATTGTCATGTGAGCCAATAAAGTGTCCTCTAGGAGTTAGCTCTAGTCATTCCGACTAGGATTTGCCATCTTTTGTAAGAGTTTCTTGATTTCGCTTTTGAACAACTCGGCTTGGCTGTTGATTTGGGGATGATAAGAAGTGGCTACTTGGTGCGCTACCCTATATTTCTCGAGTAAGGTACACATTGTTTTGTTGTACAAGTGACTCCCTTGGTCATTGATAAGTGCTTTTGGCACACTAAACCTACAAAAAATATTGGATTTCACAAAATCCACAACAACTTTATCATCATTAGTCTTGGTGGCTTTAGCCTCCACCCATCTCAACAAGTAATTGACAGCAAGCAGAATATAAGAGTTTCCATAAGAGATAGGGAACAGGCCCACGAAATCAATACCCCATACGTTAAAGGCTTCACAAAACAGAATCGAGTATTGGGGCATTTCATGCCTTCGGTTGATGGTCATTCCTATTCATTGGCACTATTTGTAGGTTGAGACATATTGGTGGGTGTCTTGGAAAATAGTGGGCAAATAGAACTCACAATCGAGTACTTTCTAGGTCGTCCTACTTGATCCGTAATGGCTACCTCCAGATGCTGAATGACAAAACTAGGGGACCAGTTGGACCTTATGGTCCAGAATGCACCTGCGAATAATCTTGTCACTGTAGAATCTCCAAAGGTACGAATCATCCAACACATAATATTTAGCATCACTTTTAATTTCGTCTTTGTATGATTTGGATGCTTCTTGTGGAAACATAGATGTAACAAGAAAATTACATATATCTACAAACCATGGTTCAATCTTGTCCATTTTGCAAGAGCTACTCGTCAAGAAAGTCATCTCGGATAGGCAGCGAGTCAATTCCTCTCTTGATTTGGCTTAGATGGTCAGTTACTGAATACTGTACACCTTTCTTATCTCTGATTTCTAAGTTAAATTCTTGAAGGATAAGCACCCACTGGATTAGTCTCGGCTTCACATCAGGCTTCTTCAACAAAAATTTTAACATTGCATGGTCAGAGAAAATAATAATTTTGGAGCCAAGCAAATAAGAACAAAATTTGTCTAAGGCAAAACGATAACTAATAACTCCATTTTGGTAGTAGTGTAATTCGTCTGGGGCGTATCCATTGTTCGAGAAGCATATGCTATGGCGTGTGATTGCTTGTCGACTCATTGGCCTAGGATGGCTCCCAGTGCCGAGTTGGATGTATCACACATAAGCTTAAATGGATACTCCCAGTTAAGTGCTTGGAGGATTGATTTTGAGGTAATTCTCTTCTTCAGCTCCTGAAAGGCGAGATGCAGGACTGGTCGAAGACGAATGCCACATCTTTCTATAGCAGCTTGGACAATGGTAAGGCAATCTTGCTGAAATTCTTGATGAATCGTCTATAGAAACCTACATGTCCAAGAAATTAGCGAACCTCTCGCATAGAGGCGAGGTAAGAAAGAGAAGCAATAATATTGACCTTGGCTTTATCAACCTTTATACCTCTAATTGATGCTAGATATCCTAATATGATTCCCTCAGTTACCATGAAATGGCATTTCTCGAAATTTAACACAAGATTTGTGTTAATGTATCTAGTTAGAATGTGGAACAAATTTTCCAAACATGCGTTGAATGACTCGCCATACACCATGAAGTCATCCATGAAGACTTCCATGCAATTCTCCAATAAGTCCAAGAAGATGCTAATCATACACCTCTGGAAGGTGCTTGGAGCATTGCATAAGCCAAATGGAATCCTTGTATAAGAAAATGTACCGAATGGACAAGTGAAGGTAGTCTTATGTTGATCTGCCGGTGCAATGTGGATTTGCATGTACTTGGAAAATCCGTCCAGAAAACAATACTAGGACTTTTTGACTAGTCTTTCTAGAACTTGGTCAATGAAAGGTAGAGGAAAATGATCCTTGCAAGTCTCCTAATTCAGCTTTCAAACTTGCCAATTATTCTGAATCCTTGTCAAAACTAGCTCGTCCTTCTAATTCTTTACCACTATCATCCCAGACTTCTTTGGAACTACCTATATTGGACTGACCCACTACCTGTTCGACATCCAAGATGGTAGGATTTAGTTGCCTCTGTTGTTGCCTTATAGGTCAGGCTTCCTCCTCCAATAGTATTTTATGCATACAAATGGAAGGGTTGATTCTCGAAAGGTCTGATAGAGTCCACCCAATTGCCTTCTTATGCTTCCTTAGGACTTGTAGCAACTTTTCCTCTTGCTTCTACTAGAGGTTGTTGGCTATGATAACTGGGAAGTGCTGGTTGTCTTCTAAGTAGGCATATTTCAAATGTTCTGACAATGGTTTTAGCTCATCGGGTGGTGATTGTGGTGGAGAAAGTTTACTTGTTGATTTTGGACTCGGTTGGTCGACTCTATTCAGATGCAATATCGGTCAGTCAGAGTCGGACTTGGCCTCTATTTGCTTGCAACTTTGGTTACCAGATTCGGATTCGGCTTCCAGCTAATTACTGGAGTCGGACTTAACTTTCATCTGACTGCTTGAATCGGACTCGGCTTGCATCTGATTACGGATTCAATTGCCAGAATCGGACTCGGCTTCCGCCACTTTTGCTACTACTGGTCTTTTGGTGACAACAATCCAAATTCTTGCACAACTAGAGCACTTCATATCTCCATCACACTTGCATTCAAGGTCGGTTAAATCAGAAAAATAAAAAATATGGACCAAGTTAGCAAGGTTAGAAATATCATCGACAAAGTCGGAAAGATCCAACATATTAGGCATATTAACGGAGTCAGACATATTCGTCACAGAATTGAAATAGTCTATTACATCAATTAATTCAATAAAATTAGAGATTTCAACACTACTAGTGCCTAGTTGCATGTAATCCTCAACTAGCTCATCATTAATGTCAATACCAAAGAGAGAATGGTCTTCGGTGGGATGCTTCATCGCTTCAAACATATTGAACTACACCAGGTTGTCACCGAATTCCATTGAAAGGGTCCCAACATGCACATTGATTTTAGTTCAGACTGTCATCAGAAACGGTCTACGCAGAATTAAGGTAGATCCTTTACCAAACATTTCGTCCTCCATGGCCAACACATAAAAGTCGAACATAGGTTCTAGATCACCAAAATGCAAAGACTTGTATATGGATGACAACATCACATTGATCGAAGCACCTAAGTCCAGCACAACATCTATAAAGGTGCAGTCGCCGATGGTGTATGGAACAAAGAAAATTCTGAGATCTCAGCACTTCTTTGGCATGTCTTTTTACGTTACAACGAAGACTTCTATACTTTTGATTAATGCTGACACAACTCCTCCCATTTTTACTCCTTCTTTCATCTTCTTCCTTTTGTGCATGCATAATTCTTTGAGGAATTTCATATACTTTGGAATTTGTTTGATAGCATCAAGGAGAGGAATGTTGATCTCTATCCTCTGGAACATCTTCAGTAATTCCTCATCGGTTTCAGATTTCCTTGTTGGGACTATCTGTGTGGGAAAGAGTAATGGGATGGCTCTAGCCTGTTGCTGCACAAGCAAGTCAGCTTTCGGTTCAGACCCGGTGTCGATTGGTTTTGGCTTTGGCTAGGGCATAGGCTGTTGTGGTAATTCTCTACCACTTCTCAGGGATATGATGCTCACATTCCCTTTTGGATTGGTAAAGTTTGAGAGGGAAGATGTCTAGAACCAGCTGACTATAGTTGACTCACTATGATGGCTAGTTGTCCGACCTATATTTTCAGATCTTGAATCGTGGCATTAAAATTTTGTTGGAACTACATATTACTTGCATTCAATTGCTTTATCCACTCTTCCATCGAAGGTGAATTGTCCTGCTATAGAACTTGTTGTTGTTGTTGTTGTCGAAACGATGGTGCTTGGTATTTTGGAACCAGTTATTGACAACTATTCTAGTTCTAAGGCATGCTTTATGCATATCTAAATCTCTAGGCTGAATACTACGACTTCGGCATTGTTTGGCTCTATTTCCTATAATGTGGGGCACGCACCGATTGAGTGCTCCATAGAGGTACAAATGCCACAAATTCTTATCGAAGAACTCGTCTGATGTTGTCCAACAGCTAGCTACCTCACCAGTGATGTTAGTTCAGTTAACTTATTTTCTAACTTTAGGTTATCAATAGCACTAACTTCATTCACCTCTAGACATGACAGCTTCTCTTGTCCTGAATTGTTGAGTGTTACTTGCCATGTGCGAGATAAGGTTTCTCGTTGTTGTTGGAGTCTTGTTCATCAGTGCTCCATCGCTTGTTGCATCAATCATGTTTCGGTCCATCATCATCATCCCCTCGTAAAAGTATTGGATTAGCAATTGCTCGCTGATTTGATTGTGCGAACATGTTGCATATAATTTCTTGAATATTTCCTAGTATTCCTGCAAGGTTCTACCAGCATGTTGCCTTATACTACAAATCTCCTTCCGAATGGTCACTGTTCTGAATGCTAGAAAGAAATTCTCCAAAAACATTCACTTCATATCCCCCCAAGTGTTGAACAGAACCGGTTGTAAGTATAGCTAGTCCTTGGTGGCTCCATCTAGGGAAAATAGGAATGCTTTCATTTTGATATAGTCCTCTGGTATTCCATGCGGCCTCATGGTGGAATACATCGCGTGGAATTCCTTAAGGTGTTTTTAGGGATCTTCACCTGCAAGACTATGAAATTTTGGCAACAAATGAATCAATCCGGATTTCAATTCATATGATTAAGCTTGCTCTAACTACGAATATTGAATGCACCATGGTTAGTACATCACATCTAATGTAGCCAACTTTTTAAGGGTTCTGTCATTATTCTTCATTTTATTCGGACCGTGAGAGGTATTGTCAGCAATATTAGAATTAGAATTAGTATCAACACTACTAAATTCAGAAAAATCAGAATTGTTAGTCGGGTTAGATGTAAAACTATTATTGATAGAATAAGAAACGAAAATAAAACTACTGTTATCACCTACTTCAATACTCTTAACTTTCCTTAACCTATGTAAAGTTCTATCAATCTTTGAGTTGAATGCATACAATTTATTAGAACAACTCCTAGTCATACACTACGAAGATGTATTATCCTATGTAACAAAAAAAAAATTAATCGAAAATAATGAAATGATCACGATAATAGTAAAAAAATTCTGTAGGAAAAAAATTATGAGTAATTTTCCCCTTTTTTTCTTCTTTTCTCTAAAAATGCTCACGTAGCTACTTTTTACGAACTCAATTCTTGTATAGGTGCACATGACAGACTCATACACACAAACTCGGTTGTACATGCAAAATTGGCACATATTGGGTTAGCACATATAGACTCGACACATGCACAAATTCGGCACATACAGACTCGGCACACATGTATTCGTTATGCCTAGCATGGAAAGTAGAGAATTATGTAGAATACAGAAATGTAGCAAGGCAGACCAGGATAATAACGAAAAAGTAAAAACGGGGGGTTTGGTTTGAATTAGAACTATAAAGTAAAGGGTAAATAGAAAGTAAACTAACTAACAATTGAAAATATCTACAAATAAAAGAATGACGAATATTTAGAATATCAATCCAAGGGTTCCTCAAGCAATCGGTTCATAGTTCTTAATAAAGGATGCACTTCCAAACCAACCTAAGTTTCTTAAGATGATCACCTAACATTCGTCCATTGTGGACTGAGTGTGCAGTTGTGGCCCCGAGTTAGTATGGATTAAGCATGGTGGTTGATTTTAGGCTATCAATCAATTACCTAACATGTTATTAGATCGGGATCAATCGACCCACTAACCTAACGTGATATACTCTTACGCATCCACGATCATGACACAAGCAAGAAACAGAAGAAAACAAAATAGGAAACTCATACAAAAAGAGAGAGAATGCAAACTCATTAACTTTTAGAAACATTGTATTGATACATGGAATCAGCCTCCCATAACAATCGTCATGGAAGAACTGTAGTGTTCTACAAAGGATAGCTAGAGAACAGAGAGGAAGTCCATTAGAGTGTGCCAAAGAACTGGTTAGTCCCCTCCAGCGACCAGCACTGCTTGAACTCTGAGCCTACGCCCACTTGATCGATTGGACATCACACTAAAGTACCATGAACATTGGTCGATGGATGAATGAATGATTGGATGCATGCGTGAGCGTATGTAGAAACTGAACAACGGGCCATGAATGACCTAACTATTCTCTTTTATATATGTTTTAGCTAATTAACTAATCATAAACAACCAACTAACTAATGACCTAACTACTAACGACTAACTGTTTCCTAAATGACCACGTGCCAAATTTGCTAGAGTGGAGTTGGTGTACTAGGGATGAAGTTGGCTTGGAGAGGAACTCGTTTGGCCAAGATGACTTTATCTAGCCAAGACACCTTCAGTTGGCTGGGACACCTTCGATCTCGGCTGGGATGGCCAAAAGGACTAGGACTCGATCTCAGTTGAGAAATTAAGACTCTGAAGGTCAGTTGGTACAATCATAATTAAAGCTTTGTTCTTCATATTTGACCTGCATAGGGAATTAACCTTTTTTTTGCATAAAATCCACAAATTAGCACAAATTTGTATTTCCCTCTTTTTAGGTCATTAATTTGAATTTCAACTAATATGTGACTCTTAGCTACCAAATAGTGTCAACTATGCCCATATTAATACCTTGTTAGGTGTCTAAAATATGAATTATCAAATCCCCCATACTTGAACTTTTACACTCCTAGGCAAAATCAAAAGAGATCATCAAGGAAATGAAGAACTGGTTGTGAGAATAAGATGCATTTTCAAATGAAACCCTCAAGTTTGATAAACAAAATAGGTATACAATCACCCTAGAATCAAGGTACCCAATCAATCTATGAAATTACTTTTTCAACATCTAAAGTGAACAAGCAAACAAAAAAATTTAAAGAATGACCACAAAATGATAGAGCTCTCGCAATATATATGCTCTCAATCTCTCGAGTGTTTAGGTTTGTGTTTGTACTCAAGCACCCTATGTTAACTAGCGCTACCAAGTTTTGACTAGCCTCTAATTCCTATGACTTTGAAAACACATGCAATAGTGATCAATAGGACTTTGTTAGGGTTGTAACGTGGCTAGGGGTAAGGTAGGATATGAGAAGATAAGTGAGCTTGAATTTCCAAAGGGGATAGAGGAGCAATGGGGATTAAGTCAATAAGTATGGACATTACTCCCAAGATAATATAACTAAATAATGGAAACACATTTTCTTTTGTATTGTTGTAGCCTTGTGTTGCATTATTTTCTTGTAACCTTTTTGTTTTTGATACCTTATCTTTGTTTCATCTTTCATTTTCTTTTCATACCCCTTTCTTTCTTTTTCATCAACCCTTTATCACAACATACAAGTATTACTTGATACAAGCCAATCTTTCAATGTAACTTTCGCAATGCCTTGGGGTATCACCCGTACACTTATGTGGAACCTACTCCCAAAATAATTTGAAAGCTCCTTTGACCCCTAAGGTTTAGGTTGACCATGGTTTTTCCACTTTTGGGCTTTTAAAGAGTGATAAACAAGATTTCAGTCGGCTTACACTCCTCAAATAAATACTAAAGCTAACTATAGTATAGCTAACCTAGGTCGATTCTCTCAAGGACATAGTATTTAGATTGTTCTAAGTGTGAAAATCAGAGTTAATGTAGAAAACGTCAAATGCAGAGTGCCGACTCGCTCTCGGTAAAGCGCAGACTTGGACACAACATAGTCGAATTGACTCGGTTTTAGATGGACGCGACGGAATCAGATTGACTCGGTCTCGGACTCTAGAAAAGTAATAAATAGGGGTTTTGTGTTTAAGTGCAGAAAATAAACTAAGTACTGAAAGTAAACTAAACTACGCTAAACTAATCTATACTAACTACTGTACCAATTCGAAAATCAACACACAACAGGTTGCTATTCTTACTTAGAATTATACTCCGAGTCAACCTTAGATTCTTACGACAATCGCCGAACGTTTGTCCATTGCCATACTGATGATTTACACAATCGCTACCTCATCAGTTGGCAGGGAGTATGTACTTGGTTGATTTTAGGTTCTCTACCTAATCATATTATTAAACCAGTTCCAATTGGCCCTAGTCTAACGTGGTCCACTCTAACAACGTGCAATCACGACAAAGGAAGAGTAGATTGAAGCATAGGAATTATAATTATGAAATAGAATTGAAAACCAGTTATGTCATTAAAAATAGAATTAAATACAAGGTGAGAAATTCAGGAGTTCTAGAGAATCCTCCTTCCACGACGATCGCCTTGGAAGGACGGCAATGGTGCAGCAGTGATGGCCAGACGTTGAGGTTTCCGTCCAACGAAGTGTATCGGCTATACCGAGCGACCACCTCCGATAGCTTCCAGCTTCCCAAATCCTGGTCTTGTACCTCCTTGATCAAGAGAGACACCTTATTGAAGCTTTGTGTACCACCGTGCTAGCTTGGAGTGTCTACAGTTGCTGATGGTGCTAGGTCTAGATTCTGCTGAAATTCCCCACGAAGATGTGGCTTGGTGTGCTCTATTTAGACACAAGATGGCCAAATCTAAATCTAATCTCTCAAAATCACAGATTCCTTGATCCTAGCAGATTACAAATTTGAATTACTGATTACAGATTCTCAATCCTAGGAGATCACAAATTTGAATTATAGATTATAGATTCTCAATCCTAGGAGATTACAAATCCCTTGATTCTAGCATAATCATATCTGCATTATAGATTCCTTAATTCTAGGAAAATCAAATTTGTATTATAGATTCCTTAATTTTAGCATAATCATATCTGCATTCTTGCCAGACTGATTTTGGCCACTGAAGTCGGCTTGGGCCGAGATGTTCTCGGCTTCTATTGGGCCAAGATGCTCTCAGCTTCTATTTGGCCCAGATGCTCCCGGCTTTTGCTTGGTCGAGATGCTCTCGGCTTCTACTTGGCCGAGATGCTCCCGGTTTTTAGGCCTACAAAACAAGTCCAATCTTTTGTTAGTTAAAATCCTTATTTTGGCACAGATTTATATTTTCCTATTTCTAGGCCCATAATTCAAAACTTAACTAAGACATGGCTCTTAATCACTAAATAATCTTAATAATACCCATCTTAAGCCCTTATAAGGTATATAAAATATGACTTATAAAACCCCCACACTTACACTTTTGCACTCCTAGACAAAATTAGATTTCAAGGAAATTGAGAGAGGAAATATGTTTTCAAATGAATTTTTCAAGTTTGACAAACAGATCAAACATGCAATCATCCTAGAATCCAGATTTTCAAATAATCTATGAGAGTTACTCTCTCTACACCTAAAGAAAATAAGCAACTCGCAAACATTAAAGAGTAACCAAGAAGTGACCGAGCTCTCTCCCAGGGCATATTCTCTCAATCTCTCAAGTGTTTGGGATTGTGTATACACTCAAACATCCCATGTAACCGGAACTACCAAAATTTGACTAGCCTCTCCTTCTACACCTTCAAAATCACATGCAATCATGATCATTAGAACTTCTTGTCGGCTTGTAACATGGCCAAGGTTCAGGGTAGGATATAGGATGGTAAGTGAGCTTTAGTAACCATAGGGAAGAGAAGGGCAATGGGGAATGAGTTCACAACATGGAAGGAATCCCTGATGAGTCACAAATTATGCATCTTTTATGGATCTAAGAAGGATATTTATGAGACTATCTTGTGCTTAAGAATGGAGTGTTAGTTGAGATTCATATTATGGACCTAAAAATAGAGAAAATACAAATATGTGCTAATTCGAGGATCTTAGCTAACTCTTCTTCTCTTGCAGGATTAGTTGAGATGTTCTCGGATCCATCATAAGAAGACTTGGCCGAGATGAAGTCATCTCGGCCAAGACCGACTCCATCTCGGCCAGACCAGATCAGGCCAAGCTTAACGACCTAGTAGCCCAGGTAGGAGCAGTCCAATAAGGAGCAGCCAAGAGATGTTATCCACATAAGCTATCCAGCTCAACTTCCACGTCACTTCTGGAGTAGCTTACAACGCAAGTTACGCAAGGGTAGAATAGGCAAATCATGTTGTAATTCTGGTAGAAATCATTAGGCATAGGAGGTCACAACTCGTGTATATATAGAAGGAGCTGTGCACTTTTTAGGGGCCCTTTTGAATTCGTTCTCAATACACTCTCATTATATCCATTTCCTCGCTCTCGTTTCTCTCCATTTACGGTGGTGCACGGTACTGCTTGGGTGTTTCTCTCGATCGAGGAAATGTAGGTTTGAGACTGGAAGCCGAAGTTTACTAGAGGGGACTGATTGGGATTCCCAACACACTCTGGTGAATCTGATCCTCAAGGCTTAGGCCATTGCAGGTGAACCACCACCATCAACCATGGCAATTGTCGTGGAAGATGGGTCCACCGGAATTTAGACTAATATGTTTGTACTTTGTTTCCTATTAATCAATTTCATTCTACATTTCTCATCTCCATTTTCTTCCTCTCCATTAATTCATGATTTAATCTACGATTGCATTTGATTTGTGAACGATGTTAAGCTAAGCTGATTGGAACTGGTTTAAGTAATTCAGTAGGTAATCATTTAACGATTGTTAATCGAGAACCTAAAATCAGCTCTGAACCTAATCCCTGCCAACTGATGAGGTAGCGATTGCATAATTCCTCGGTATGGTAATGGACGAACCTTTGGTGATCGCCATAAGACGTCCTTAGGTTGATATGGACTAAGAACCGGAGTGCGGACATTGGACTAGACATTAACTAATAGAAATGAACACGAACACAATTATATCATAATAACACTAATAGTAAACCAGTATCGTTAGTTCAATGCATTCATAGTTTATTTTATTTTCTGTTTTGCTTGCATTTCAATCCCTCCATGTTTACTGCTTTTAGTCCGAGATAGAGATAATCCATATCTGTAGCGTCTGCCTGTACTCAACCGAAACCAAGCCAGATTGATCTCTACCGAGATCATCTCAGCTCAATCTCTGCTGAGAGTGACTTGGCCATTGTTGAGGCGAGTAAATACTCTACATCGCAGATTCTACGTCATTTTTCTTCACACTGAATCAAATTTGAGCACACTGTGTCTTTGAGAAGAATCGACCTAGGGTTGACTATACTATAGTTAGCTTTAGTTATTTGATGCTTGTTAAGATGACTAAAAACGAATCTATCAAATTGGCGTCGTTGTTGGGGACACAAGTTTTTTTGTGTTTTCGTGTGCCAAGTTAAGTGAAGACGAATCCCGAGTCTGTAGAGTGTCTGTCAAGTCATTTTAATGAGTCTTTTGAATTTGTCTGTGTTTGTTTTCTGCAATAATATAGCATACTGAGTGTGTTAAATTTATGTTGTGAGTTTCACTGTTAAAATATATATATATATATATATATATATATATATAATTTCTAACTTGCATCACATTTAATTCTACATTACATATTGACCACATTCATGTCCTTATCCATCCTCTTTTCAGTAGAGTTAATTGTCACCTTAGTCACTTTAATTCCGCATGATGCATGACTAGGAATAGCACTAACCCATTGTATGCTTTTGACCCAGAGATATAATTAACTTTACGTAGATTGCTAAAAATTAGAAATACTGTAGTAAATACTAGTAGTAGTATAGATTCTGTCATTGACTCTGACCAGTTTTGTACTGACAATTTTGTTGCTAGTTCTAACATTTTTACAGAGCCAAGGCGGATGGACAATCATGATAGGACGTTGAAGGAGCTAGCCACTCCAGATGTGGTGTACCAGCCTTGGTGTATCCAATATCCACAACTGGAGCCGGCTCAGACCTATGAGTTGATGTCTGGTTTAATACATTTGTTGCCCAAATTTCACAATCTTGCTGGAGAAGACCCCCACAAACATTTCAAGGAATTCCACGTGGTTTGTTCCACGATGTGGCCGTAGGGAATCTCGGAAGACTACATCAAAATGAAGGCGTTCCCATTCTCGTTGGATGGAGCTGCAAAGGACTGGCTATATCTGCAGCCAGCACTCTTCAACACTTGGGGAGATAGGAAACGGACCTTCTTAGAGAAATTCTTCCCAGCTTCGAGGACTACGACCATTAGAAAAGAAATGTGTGCGATAAGGCAGCATACAAGAGAAACTTTGCACGAGTATTGGGAAAGGTTCAACAAACTCTGTGCCACGTGTCCACACCATCAGATCAGCAAACAGTTGCTGATCCAGTATTTCTATAAGGGACTATTAATAATGGACAGGAGCATGATAGGCGTGGCTAGTGGAGGAGCCCTGATGGATAAAACGCCAGTTGCAGCAAGGCATCTGATCTCTAATATGGCAAGCAACACATAGCAGTTTGGGATCAGAGGGCCAAGTCAAACTTGGATGGTGAATGAAATCGGTGCAGCTTCCAACCTGAGGCTAGAGAATCAGCTAACCGAATTGACATCATTGGTGAGACAACTTGCAGTTGGACAACACCAACTAGCCATGGCAGCGAAGGTATGTGGCATATGTACTTCCGTAGAGCACCCCACTGATATGTGCCCCACCCTTCAAGAAATCGAGTCGGACCAAATAGAGAACATTAGAGCCATAGGTGGATTTCAGTACGAGAAATAGTCGTATCAAAATCGACCATTTGATAGCAAGTAACATGGGAGACAGCCATTTTGGCCAGGACCGAATCAGGGGCCATACGCAGCTCAACAATTCGGATTCACACTGAATACCTATCAAAGGCAAGCAGGTCATCAACAACCGACTCCGCAACATCAAGCACCACCTTTCCAACAGCAACAACAACAGCAGAAAGTGCCTACCTAAGGCAACTCCCCATCTCTGGAAGAACTGATGAAGCAGATTGCAACAAGCAACCTAGAGTTCCAACAATCTGTGAGCTCCAATAATATGCAGTTCTAGCAGAACATGACCGCCACCATTCAAGACCTCAAAATGCAGATTGGACAGATTGCTAATACTGTGAGTCAATTACAGTCGGCAGGATCCAACAACCTCCCCTCTCAAACCATTCCAAATCCGAGAGGAAACGCCAGTGTAGTCACTCTTCGAAGTGGAAAAGAATTACCTGAGCCTACACTACAGTAGCTGCCGAGATCAGCTGAAGCCGACTTTGGGCCAAATGTCAACTTACAGTCTTGGCTAGATACAACTGTCCCATTGCCATTCCTATCTCGGACCACCTTAGCAAGAAAGCCAGAGTCAGATGAAGAATTGTTGAAGATGTTCCGAAAGGTGGAAATCAATATTCCATTCCTCGACGCTATTAAACAGGTCCCTAAGTACACAAAATTCCTCAAGGAATTGTGCGTACACAAAAGGAGAAAGATGAAGGGGAGCAAGGAAATTGGAGGCGTGGTGTTAGTCGTGACGAGAAATGAAGAAATCACTGCAGGTGCTTCAACTTTGCCAAAAAAATGTAGAGACCCTACCCTGGAATCTTTTCTGTCCCATGCACCATCGACGAATGCACTTTTGCCGATGCCATGTTGGACCTGGGAGCCTCAATCAATGTCATGCCCATATCAATCTACAAATCCATGAATTTTGGTGACTTAGAACCCACAAGGATGACCATTCAACTAGCAAACAGGAGTAGTGTCCAACCCTTGGGAGTTCTCGAGGATGTTCTCGTCCAAGTCAACGAACTAATATTTCCAGCTGATTTTTATGTGCTAGACATGGAGGATGAAATATCCGGGAAGGAATCCACCTTAATTTTGGGAAGACCCTTCTTGATGACAGCCAAAACAAAGATTGATGTGTATGCAGGGATGCTCTTGATGGAATTTAGTGATACCGTGGTGCAATTTAATATTTTCGAAGCTATGAAGCACCCAACTGAAGACCACTCTCTCTTTGGCATTGATATACTTGACGAGATAGTTGAAGAATACCTTCAACTAAATAGCAACAGTGAAGACATTGATAAGTTTGTTGAGAACGCTGATGAAAGCAGCTACCTAGGAGTCGTAGATGAAGAGGCCGACCATGAGGAAGTACAAGACCTTCCCAACTCTGAGGACAATCATAGTGATATTGCTGACATGACCTTTGAAGTGGAGTTGTCTGAATTACTAGACAAAGTCTACAACCAAGAACACTTAGAGTGTACAAATGAAGCAGAAATCAAATTCGCGTCGCCGACGCTGAAATGTCTTCCATTGCACAATTAGCGACAATTTTCATCGCCGAGATCGAGTCGGCTAGAGAAGGCCGAGTCAAGGAAGAAATAAAAGTCAACACGGATGAAGAGTCAAATAGCAAGGCTGACACGCTTGCCGAGACCGTCTCGGCCAAAGAAGACCAAACCTAGGCTGGTATAGAAATTAATGTTCCATCCGGATCCGATTCCGAAGGAGCGCTAGAAGCCAATGCCGACTCCAATCCGACAAGAACCGTAGTCGTCAAGTCGAGTTGGCCAAATCAACCAAGGGTCAAAATCATGTCGGCACACTTGGTGCCAAGTCAAGATCAAGTTGGCCAGACGAATCCAAGCTCAGCAACTGAAAAATCTCCATTACTGCCACCACCCATGGAACTGAAAACATTTCCGAGCCACCTGAAGTATGCCTACTTGGATAGGGAACAATAACTCCCAGTTATCATTGCCAACAATCTCCACCAGGAGCAAGAAGACAAGTTGTTGGAGGTCCTCAGGCAACATAAGAAAGCAATAGGGTGGAAGCTAGCAGACCTTCCTGGTATAAACCTTTCCATCTGCATGCACAAAATCTTGATAGAGGAGGAAATCAAGCCCATCAGGCAGTAGTAAAGAAGACTGAATCCAACACTCCTGGACATGGTTAAAAAGGAGGTCACCAAACTCCTTGCTGTAGGTATCATCTATCCCATTTCGGACAGCCAATGGGTGAGCCCTGTGCAAGTGGTACCGAAGAAGTCCAGGATGACCGTTATGAAAAACCAACAAGATGAGCTGGTACCAACAAGGATTCAGAATAGCTGGTGAGTCTACATTGACTACAGAAGATTAAACCTGGTAATTCGCAAGGATCACTTCCCTCTACCTTTCATTGACCAAATGCTCGAAAAACTAGCAAGGAAATCCCATTACTGTTTTTTGGATGGATTCTCAAGCTACATGCAAATACACATCGCACCTGAAGACCAGCACAAAACGACCTTTACCTGCCCATTTGGTACATTTGCATACACACGCATGCCATTTGGCTTGTGCAACGCACCAAGCACGTTTCAACGCTGCATGATGAGTATCATCTCGGATTTGCTACAAGACTGCATGGATGTGTTCATGGATGACTTCACGGTGTATGCAGAGTCATTCGAAGCATGCCTGAGCAACCTGTCCAAGGTGTTGAAGAGATGTACTAACACGAATCTTGTGCTCAAGTTTGAAAAATGTCATTTCATAGTGACCGAGGGCATAGTGTTGGGACATCTAGTCTCCAACAGAGGCATTAAAGTGAACAAGGCAAAGATAGACATCATCACCTCCCTTCCTAATCCCACTTCTGTGTGAGAAGTTCGCTCTTTTCTTGGACATGCAAGTTTCTACAGAAGGTTCATCAAGAACTTCAGCAAACTGGCCCTGCCACTGTCCAAACTGCTACAGAAGGATGTGGAATTCAACTTTGATCAGCCATGTATTGAAGCATTCCATGGGCTGAAGAGCAGACTCACATCCGCCCCTATCCTGCAAGCACCAAATTGGGACCTACCATTTGAGCTAATGTGTGATGCATCCAATTCGGCATTGGCAATTGTTCTCGGCCAGAGAGCCGGAGTCGGCCAACCGGTGCATGTAATCGCTTACGCATCCAAAACTATGGACCTGGCCCAGCAAAACTACACAACAACTGAGAAGGAACTTTTGGCAATTGTGTTTTCCTTAGACAAGTTTCGCTCTTACCTTCTCGGTTCCAAAATAATCGTGTTCTCTGACCACGCTGCTTTAAGATACTTGCTAAAGAAGCTTGACACCAAGCCGGGATTGATTAGGTGGATGCTTCTTCTCCAAGAATTCGACTTAGAAATCAGAGATAAGAAGGGTGTTGAAAATTTTGTGGCAGACCACTTGAGTGGAATCGAAAAAGAGAGCGAACTGATGCCTATCCGAGATGTATTCCCTGATGAGCAACTCTTGCACATCAAGATGACCACACCATGGTTTGCCGACATCTGCAATTACGTGGCAACATCTTATTTTCCACCAGAGGCATCTCGAGCCTATAAGGATAAAATCCAAAGCGATGTCAAGTACTACATTTGGGATGATCCCTACCTTTGGAAGCTGTGCAGTGACAAGGTTATCCGTAGGTGCATTCCTGACATCGAGATCAATTCAATCCTCTAGTTCTACCATTCATCCCCTAGAGGCAGCCACTACGGATCAACTCGGACTGCTAGGAAAGTGCTGGATTGTGGCCTATACTGGCCCTCTATCTTTAGAGACGCTCATCAATTCGTCTCCACCTGCAAAAGATGCCAAAAAGCAGGAATGACCATGAATCGAAGGCATGAAATGCTCCAGCAACCCATCCAGTTCTGTGAAATTTTCGATGTCTGGGGAATAGATTTCATGGGGCCATTCTTGGTCTCCAATGGCTACTCATACATTCTGTTGGCCGTGGATTATGTATCAAGGTGGGTAAAGGCCATTTCCACCACAACCAATGACGCAAGAGTGGTTGTGGACTTCCTAAAGTCCAATATTTTCTGCAGGTTTGGTGTGCCAAAAGCGCTCATAAGTGACCAAGGCAGTTACTTCTATAACAGAGCCATGGCCTTTCTTCTTCAGAAATATGGGGTAGCACACAGAATTGCTACAGCTTACCACCCCCAGAAAAATGGCCAAGCAGAATTCTTTAACAGGGAAATCAAGAAAACACTGCAAAAGATGACCAACCCCAGCAGGAAGGACTGGAGCTGTCTCCTTGAGGACGCTCTTTGGGCACACAAAACCGCATACCGAATGCCGTTAGGGATGTCCCCCTACTGGATTATCTTCGGTAAGACGTGTCATCTTCCTGTGGAGCTTGAGCACAAAGCTTACTAGGCTGTCAAGTAGTGCAATTTGGCCTACGACCAAGCGGGTGAGCAACGAAAATTTCAACTACAAGAACTTGACGAACTCCGCTTGGAAGCATACGAAAACTCCAGGATATACAAACAAAAATTCAAGAATTTTCATGACCAGAAGATCTTGAGGAAAGATTTTCATGTTGGCCAAAAAGTCTTGCTGTTCAATTCAAGACTCAAGCTCATAACAGGTAAGCTTCATTCTAGATGGGACGGACCTTTTGTCATCACTAACATATTTCCCAATGGTTCAGTACAAGTGCAAGATGAACAGAGCGGCAACACCTTCCAAGTCAATGGGCATCAGATCAAGCCATTCCATGAAGGTCCAGCGCCACTTACTTATGACACGAAGATTATCTCGTTGATGGAACCAGCTCAACCAGATGGCATTACCTTAGCCGACCCTACCCCGCATTGAGGACAATGCAAATTTTAAATGTTGGGGGGGGGGGATACTGTCGCAGTCATGTTTCCATTCCCATCTTGAACTCTTCTGCCTCGCTTTAATTTTGTTTTGTTTTGACCCGATTTTTAATTTCTCATCTGTTTTCAATAAAAGCTGTCCAAGCCGAATCCATCCCGGCTTTGTGCCATCTTGGCCGAGTCCAGAGTGACTTCCTCCTGGAAAGATTTCAATTCTATCATTCTGTTTATGTTAATTTTTCTCTCCTAAGCAGAATTCCAAATTGAACTGTCGAAAAAAAAATTGTTTTGAAAATAATCTTGAATTGACTTTTGGAAGTTTGAAAAAGACAGTAAAAGTAATTCTACAACTCTGGCAAGAGATTTGTCTAGCTTGAAGGGAATGAAACTTTTGTGCTCAAAGTAGTGACTGACTGAAAAACTAAAAAGGAAAACCTTTGGTGACAAAGCATAATAACCCGTGTGAGACTTTGAGCCTTTGTAAATATTCATGGCTTGCATCTTTCCATTTTCTTGTGTGATTTTTACATTTATGATTAACTGTGTATTCGATGTTTTTCCTTAACTCTCTGGATATAGGTCTTCTCACATGCAGGAATGACATTATCTAGGCCATGTTTCTGAGTAGCTCTGAGCCAAATAAAGCCTACCTAAAGTTCTCTCCCTTGTTTACCCCCATTGAGCCCCATAACCGTTCTTTCTTACAGCTCATTACAAGCCAAAGCTGAAAAACATGATTTTACTGCATCCTCAGGAAGCAAAGGAGCTTTGGAATTGTTTTGCGAGTAAGTCATAATCAAGTGTGGGGGGAGTCCAAGAAGTAGAATCTATTCAACATCTTCTCAAGGCTCGAAAATACGAAGAAAGAAAAGAAGCGAGTGAAGGAAAGAAAAAGAAAAAAGTGGAAGTAGCAGCTAAAAAATCTAAGCTGAATCAAGCAAAGGAAGCAACAGCAAGCTGCACGAATATCAAATATATATATATATATATATATAAGTATAATGAGAAAGGGAAAGGAAGTGAGTTGGAAACAACAAAAGGAGGAAATGACAGCATTCTGGGTTATCCCTCATCCTGATGAAACTTACTCCCCATTGCTCCTCTTCTCCCCATGGGTCATGAAGCCAGTTTCTATATTTTATCCTACCTGTAACCCCAGCCTCGCTACAAGCCGAAAAAGAAGTCCTAGTGATAATAACTACGTGTGTTTTTGCAAGTGTAAGAAGAGAGCTTTGTCAAAGTATGGTAATATCAGTTCCATGAATGTTGAGTGTAAATACAAATCCAAACACGTGAGAAGTGAGGGAGTTATTTGCTTAAATGAGAGCTCTGTCACTCTTGTTTGCAGGTCATAAATTTGCCTAAAGCATGGAAGAAGTAACTTTCAGATTGTTTGAGTATCTTGATCCCAGGGTGAATGAGTATCGACTCCATCTCGGCTAAACTGAAGGAAGCCAATTGAAAATTTCTTTTCTACCTCTAAAAATCTCCCTTGTGTATTTCATTTTATTTTGCCCAAGAGTGCAAAAGGTTAAGTGTGGGGGTTTGATGGGTCACAAATTATGCATCTTTTATGGATCTATGAAGGATATTTACGAGACTATCTTGTGCTTAAGAATGGAGTGTTAGTTGAGATTCATATTATGGACCTAAAAATAGAGAAAATACAAATCTGTGCTAATTCGAGGATCTTAGCTAACTCTTCTTCTCTTCCAGGATCAGCTGAGATGTTCACAGATCCATCATAAGAAGACTCGACCGAGATGAAGTCGTGTCGGCCAAGATCGACTCCATCATGGCCAGACCAGATCAGGCCAAGCTTCACAGCCCAACAGCCCATGTAGGAGTAGTCCAATAAGGAGTAGCCTAGAGATGTTATCCACGTCAGCTATCCAGCTCAACTACCACGTCACTTCTGAAGTAGCTTACAACGCAAGTTACGCAAGGGTAGAATAGGCAATTCATGTTGTAATTCTATTAGGAATCATTAGGCATAGCAGGTCACAGCTCGTGTATATATAGAAGGAGCTGTGCACTTTTTAGGGGCCCTTTTGAATTCACTCTCAATACACTCTCATTATATCCATTTCCTTGCTCTCGTTTCTCTCTGTTTACGGTGGTGCACGATGCTGCTTGGGTGTTTCTCCCAATCGAGGAAATGCAGATCTGAGACTAGGAAGCCGAAGTTTGCTAGAAGGGACTGATTGGGATTCCTAACACACTCTACCTTGAGAAGAATGACCTAGGGTTGACTAGACTATAATTAACTTTAGTAATTTGATGCTCGTTAAGACGACTAAAACGAGCCTTATGAATTATGCAGGAAAATTAGAATTAGACCAGTACTCATAGAAACAGTAAACTGCAACTATCAGTCAATCACCTAATAAAACTACAAGAATGCAATGTAAAAAAAATGTGCGTTTGAAAGATTTTTGAATTGACTTCTGGAAGTTTGAGAAGACAGTAGGAAGTGATTCTGCAACTCTAAAAAGAGATTTCTCTAGCTCGAAGAGAGGGAAACTTTTGTGTTTCTAGACAATGATTGACTGAAAACTGAAAGGAGAAACCTTCGGTGATAGAGAAAAATAACCGATGTGAGAATTTGAGTCGTTATACATATTGATGGCTCGCATCTTGCCATACCTTTTCTTTTGAGTGATTTTTTTGCATTCATGATCAACTGCCTGTTCTACATTTTGCCTTAACTCTCTGGAAACAATTGTTTTCACATGCAGGAATGACATGATCTAGGCCATGTTTCTGATAAAGCCACGAGCCAAATAAAGCCTACCAAAAAAATTTTCTGCCCCTGGTTCACCCCCATTGAGCCTGATTAACCATTCATTCTGACAGCTCATTACAAGACAAGGCCAAAAAAACCATGATCCAATCCTCACCCTCAGGGAGTAGAAGAGCCTTGGAATTGTTTTGGGAGTAAGTCATAACCAAGTGTGGGGGAATTCTGGGAAGCAGAATCTGATCAGCATCCTCTAAAGGTTCGAAAAGACAAGAAAAGAAAAGAAGTGAGTGCAAGAAAGGAAAAGAGAAAGAAAACCAAAAGGCGGAAGCATCAGCTGAAAAATCCAAGTAAAGCCAACCAAAAACAAAATAGCAAGACTGCATGAAAAGCAGAAAAAGAAAGAAAGATAAAAGAGCGAAAAAGAGAAAGAAATGAGCAGATAAAAGCAAAATAAGGAGAGAAGATCATTGTAGCTGGGACCTCCCCTTGTGTTGATCAAGCTTACTCCCCATTGCTCCTCATCTCCCCGCGGGTCTTGAAGCTATTGTCCATATTTTATCCTACCCGTGACCCTAGCCTCACTACAAGCTGAAAAGAAGTCCTAGTGATCATAACTGCTTGTGTTTTTGTATGTGTTGAAGGAAAGCCTCGTCAAAGTGAAAGAATGCTAGTTTCATGGAATGTTGAGTGTAAATACAAACCCAAATACTTGAGAGTTGAGAGAATAACTATTGAAGTGAGAGCTCTATCACTGTTGGTTACCCCTCGCAATTGCAGGTCATGAATGTACCTTGAGCACGAGAGTAGTAGTTTCTGATTGATTGAGTATCTTAATCCCAGGGTGAATGAATACCAATTCTGTCTTGGTTGAGCTCAAGGGAGCCAATTGAAAATTTTCTTTTTAGCCTTAAAAAAAATTCCCTTGTTGATTTTCATTTCATTTTGCCCAGGAGTGCAAAAGGGTAAGTGTAGGGTTTTGATGGTCACAAACTATACACCTATATTGGACCTAAGAAGGATAGTTGCAAGCATATTTTGCACTTAAGGAATGAATATTAGCTGGGATTTATATTAGGAACCTAAAAATAGAGAAAAATACAAAACTGTGCTAATTCAAGGATCTTAGCTGTTTTTCCCTTTTTGTGCAGGTCTAGTCGAGGCTCTCAGGTCCAACATAGGAGGACCCAAGCTGATTCCATCTCAGCCAGTCCAAGCCACACAACCAAGAGGCCCAATAAAGCAACTCAACAAGCAGTGGACCTATAGTACCTTCCACGTTAGCCATCCAACATAGGACCCACCTCAGCTCCAGATTAAATGCCACGTCACTCCTCGAATAGCCAGTAGCGCGCATCGCAAGGGTAGATTAGGAAATCCACTTCTATAATTCTATTAGGCATCGTGGTTCGTGCGCTCATGTATATATAAGATTAGTCGTGTACACTTTAGGGGTCTTTGAATTCATTCTATACACATTTCATTGAATCCATCATCTCGCTCTCATTTTTCCCATTTGCGGTAGTGCACGGTGTTGCATTGGTGTTTCTCTCAATCGAGGAAGTGCAGGCCTGAAACTAAGAAGTCGAAGTCTGTTAGAGGTGACCGCTTGGAATTCCAATGCACTTTGTAGGATCTGATCCTCAGCGCTCAAGCTACTAGAGGTAAACCACCACCATCAACCATTGCGATCATCATGGAATATGGATCCATCTGAGTTCGGACCACTACGTTTGTACTCTATTTTCTATTAATCAATTTCATTCTGCATTTCTTAACTCTGTTCCTCTCCTCTTTTTTAATTCATGATTTGATCCACGATTGCAATTGAACCATGAGCAAAGTTAAACTAAGCCGATTGGAACTAGTTTAGCTAATTTATTAGGTAATCATTTAATGATCGTTAATAGAGAACCTAAAATCAGCTTCGAACTTAATCCCTACCAACTGATGAGGTAGAGGTAGCGATTACGTAGTTCCTCAGTATGGTAATGGACGAACCTATGGCGATTGCCATAAGCATTCCCAAGGTTGACATGGACTAAGAACTGGAGTAAGGAATCTGGACTGAATTTGAATTAATGGAATTGAACACGAACACAATTACAGCGTAATAGCAATAATAGTTATATTACAGCAGTAGCATCCTTGTCTTTGCATTTATTCCCTGCATTCATTTACTTTTTCTCATTTCTGCAATTAAAACCCCTTGTTTACTGCTTTTTGAGTTCATGACAAAGATAGTCCATTTTTGTAACTTCTATTATGCACTTAACCGAAACCAAGTCTGATAAGTCTCTGCCGAGACCATATCGGCTCAGTTTCTGCCGAGAGAAACTCGGCTAGGGGTTGAGACGAGTTAATTCTCTACACCTCAGATTCTACATCATTTCGCTTCCCACCGAATCACAATTGAGCGCATTGTGTCCTTGAGAAAATCGAGCTAGGGTTGACTGTGCTATAGTTAGCTTTAGTTATTTGATGCGCATTGAGACGACTAAAAACGAGCTTATCAGTGCTGCTTGTAATTCTTTACCGCTTCTCAATGATACTATGCTCGCGTTCCCACTTGGATTTGGAATTGGTTGCGAGGGAAGGTTCCTGGATTCGACTGATTATAACTGACTTACTGAATTGGCTAGTTGGCCCAGTTGCGTCTTAAGATCTTGAACAATGGCACTCATATTTTGCTGGAATTGTAAGTTACTAGAGCTCAAGGTCTGTTGGAACTCTTGACTACTTGCTACTAACTACTTCATGAAACCATCCAGAGATGGTAAGTCACTTGGTGGCTGCGTTTTTTACTACTGTTGTTGTTGGAATGGTAGCACCTGGTATCTTGGATTCGGTTATTGATAACTGCCTTGGCTTTGAGGCATGCTCTAGTTTAAACTAGATCCTTGAGTTGCATACGGTCCTTGATTTGGATTTGGCCGGTATGGTGGTCGTCCGAATTGTTGGCCTTCAAAAGGCCGATTTGCATACGACTGCTTCCCATACTGGTAGCCTCCTATTGATCCAACACTTTCTGGATGGTTTGGCTTAGTTTCTTGCAATGTGGGACACATGTCAGTAAGGTGCTCCACTGAAGTACATATACCATATGCCTTTACTATTGCAATGGGTTGGTGTTGGTCGATTGCAAGTTGTCTCACCAATGATGTCAACTCGGTCAACTAATTTTCCAATCTCGGATTATCAATCGTACCGACTTCATTCACCATTTTGGGTGTTATGGTTCCTCTGGTTCCAAACTGTTGCGTGTTGTTGGCCATGTTCGAGATCAAATGTCGTGTTGTTGTTAGCGTCTTGTCCATCAATGCTCCTCCACTTGCAGCATCAATCATACTTTGGTCGATGATAAGGCTCATTTTAGTCATCTTAACGGGCATCAAATAACTAAAGTTAACTATAGTATAGTCAACCCTAGGTCATTCTTCTCAAGGACACAGCGTGCTCTATTGTGACTCGATGCGAAATGGAATGACGTAGAATCTGATATGTAGAGCATTGACTCGTCTCAGCCACTGACCGAATTGTTCGACAGAAACTAAGTCGAGATGATCTCGACAGAGATCTATCTGATTTGGTTTCGGCTGAGTGTAGACAGATACTATAGAGATGGACTATCTTTGTCTCGGATTGAAAAACAGTAAATGAGGGGGGTTGGAATGCAAGTAGAGCACGAAGTAAACTAGAAATATGAATGCAGTGAACATATACTGATGCTATTGGTTTTACTATTATTATTATTATATAACTGTGTTCGTGTTCAGTTCTATTAGTCCAAGTCTAGTCCAATTTCCGCACTCCAGTTCTCAGTCCATATCAGCCTTGGGAAGTCTTATGGCAATCGCCAAAGGATCGTCCATTGCCATACCGAGGAATTACGCAATTGCTACCTCATCAATTGGCAGGGATTAAGTTTAGAGCTGATTTTAGGTTCTCGATTAACAATCGTTAAATGATTACCTACTGAATTAGTTAAACCAGTTCCAATTGGCTTAGCTTAACAATGTTCACAATTCAATTGCAGTCGCGGATTAAATCATGAATTAAAGGAGAGGAAGGAAATGAAGATAAGAAATGCAAAATGAAATTGATTAATAGAAAATAGAGTACAAACGCAGCAGTCTGAATTCAAGTGGATTCATCTTCCACGACGATCGCCATGGTTGATAGTGGTGGTTCACCTCTAATAGCTTGAACGCTGAGGATCAGATTCACCAGAGTGTGTTGGAAATCCCAATCAGTCCCCTTTGACAAACTTTGGCTTCCCAGTCTTAGACCTGCATTTCCTCGATTGAGAGAAACATGAATGCAACACCGTGCACCACAATAAACGGAGGAAAACGAGAGCGGGAAAATGAATATAACGAGAGTGTGTTGAAAGTGAATTCAAAGACCCTTAAAAAGTGCACAGCTCCTCCTATATATACACGAGCTGTGACCTACTACTCCTAATGATTTCTAACAGAATTATAACATAAATTGCCTATTCTACCCTTGCATAACTTGTGCTGCAAGCTTCTCCAGAAGTGACATGGCAGTTGAGCTAGAGTTGAGGTGGTCCTGAGCTGAACAACTGACGTGGATAGCGTCTTGGGATGCTCCTTATTGGACTGCACCTACTTGGGCTGCTAGGCCGCGAATCTTGGCCTAATTTGGTTTGGCCGAGATGGAGTCGGTCTTGGTTGAGACGACTTCATCTCGGCCGAGTCTTCTTATGTTGGACCCAAGAACATCTCGGCTGATCCTGCAAGAAAAGAAGAGTTAGTTAAGATTCTCGAATTAGCATAGATTTGTATTTTCTCTATTTTTAGGTCCATAATATGAATCTCAACTAACACTCTATTCTTAAGAACAAGATAGTCTTGTAAAAATCCTTCTTAGGTCCATAAAAGATGCATAATTTGTGACTCATCATACCCCCACACTTAACCTTTTTCACTCCTGGGCAAAATAAAATGGAATACACAAGGGAGATTTTTAAAGATAGAAAAGAATGTTTCAATTGGCTTCCTTAAGTTTAACCGAGATAGAGTCGGCACTCATTCACCTTGGGATCAACATACTCAAACAATCCGAAAATTATTTCTTTCGTGCTTAAGGCAAATTCATGACCTGCAAACATGAGAAGGTAACCAAGAGTGATAGAGCTCTCATTTAGGTAAATAACTCTCTCACTTCTCACGTGTTTGGGTTTGTATTTACACTTAACATTCATGGAACTGGTATTACCATACTTTGACAAAGCTCTCTTCTTACACCTGCAAAAACACACACAGTTATGATCACTAGGACTTCTTTGTCGGCTTGTAGTGAGGATGGGGTCACGGGTAGGATAAAATATAGAAACTGGCTTCAGGACCCATGGGAAAGGGAGGAGCAATAGGGAGTGAGCTTCACCAGCATGAGGGATAGCCCAGGATGCTGTAGTTTCCTTCCTTTGTTGTTGCCCGCTCACTTCTTCTTGATATTCATGCAGCTTTGCTGTTTTCCTTTTTTTTTGTTTGATTCAGCTTAGATTTTTCAGTTGCTGCTTCCATTTCTTTTTCTTTCTTTCACTCGCTTCTTTTCTTCTTTGTATTTTTGAGCCTTTTTGAATACACTACACTTGCTTTATATCCTGGTGTCTCCCCCCACTTGATCGTGACTCACTCCTAAAATAATTCCAAAGCTCCTCTGCCCCCTAAGGTTGAGGGTAATCATGGTTTTCCTGGCCTTGGCTTGTAATGGGCTGTCATAAAGGAATGATTATTTAGCATTTACAAGGTAGGTCCATTTGGCTCGAGGCTTATTAGATACATGGCCTAGATCATTTCATTCTTGCATATGAAACCAGATATATCCAAAGAGTTATGGCAAAATGTCGAATACACAGTTACTCCTGAATGCAAAAATCACATAAGAACAAAGAGAATGGCAAGATGCAAGCCATGAATATTTACAAAGGCTCAAAATCTCATACGGGTTATTTTCCTTTGTCACAACAGGTTTTCCTTTTCAATTTTTTTTTGTTTGATTCAGCTTAGATTTTTCAGTTGCTGCTTCCATTTCTTTTTCTTTCTTTCACTCGCTTCTTTTCTTCTTTGTATTTTTGAGCCTTTTTGAATACACTACACTTGCTTTATATCCTGGTGTCTCCCCCACTTGATCGTGACTCACTCCTAAAATAATTCCAAAGCTCCTCTGCCCCCTAAGGTTGAGGGTAATCATGGTTTTCCTGGCCTTGGCTTGTAATGGGCTGTCATAAAGGAATGATTATTTAGCATTTACAAGGTAGGTCCATTTGGCTCGAGGCTTATTAGATACATGGCCTAGATCATTTCATTCTTGCATATGAAACCAGATATATCCAAAGAGTTATGGCAAAATGTCGAATACACAGTTACTCCTGAATGCAAAAATCACATAAGAACAAAGAGAATGGCAAGATGCAAGCCATGAATATTTACAAAGGCTCAAAATCTCATACGGGTTATTTTCCTTTGTCACAACAGGTTTTCCTTTTCAATTTTTTTTTGTTTGATTCAGCTTAGATTTTTCAGTTGCTGCTTCCATTTCTTTTTCTTTCTTTCACTCGCTTCTTTTCTTCTTTGTATTTTTGAGCCTTTTTGAATACACTACACTTGCTTTATATCCTGGTGTCTCCCCCCCCCCACTTGATCGTGACTCACTCCTAAAATAATTCCAAAGCTCCTCTGCCCCCTAAGGTTGAGGGTAATCATGGTTTTCCTGGCCTTGGCTTGTAATGGGCTGTCATAAAGGAATGATTATTTAGCATTTACAAGGTAGGTCCATTTGGCTCGAGGCTTATTAGATACATGGCCTAGATCATTTCATTCTTGCATATGAAACCAGATATATCCAAAGAGTTATGGCAAAATGTCGAATACACAGTTACTCCTGAATGCAAAAATCACATAAGAACAAAGAGAATGGCAAGATGCAAGCCATGAATATTTACAAAGGCTCAAAATCTCATACGGGTTATTTTCCTTTGTCACAACAGGTTTTCCTTTTCAATTTTTTAGTCAATCACTATCTAGAGCACAAAAGTTTCATTCCCTTCAAGCTAGAGAAATCTCTTTCCAGAGTTGCAGAATTACTTCCTATTGTGTTTTTCAAACTTCCAAAAGTCAATTCAAGATCCTTTTCAAAACACTTTTTTTTTTCTCATCATTTTTTTCAACAATCCAATTTTGGAATTCTGCTAGGAGGAATTCAACATAAAACGAAATGACAGAATTGAAATCCTGCCAGGCCGAAGTCACTCCGGTTTGGGTTCGGCCAAGATGGCACAGAGCTGGAATGGATTCGGTTTGGACAGCTTTTATTGAAAACAAAGGAAAGATTCGACAAAAATTCAAAACAAGGTCACAACAAACCAATCAAAACAAAACAAAACAATTAAAGCGAGACAGGAGAATTCGGGATGGGAATATAAAACATGATGTTCAGATGTATGCAATAGTATCCCCCGCCACACTTAAAATTTGCATTGTCCTTAATGTGGGGCAGGGTCGGCTAAGGTAATGCCATCTGGTGGGGTTGGTTCCATCAACGAGATAATCTACATGTCATGAGTAATTGGTGTTGGACCTTCATGGAATGGCTTGATCTGATGCCCATTGACATGGAAGGTGCTACTACTATGTTCGTCTTGCAATTGTACTGCACCATTTGGAAATATGTTAGTGATGACAAAAGGTCCGTCCCATCTGGAACGAAGCTTACTTGTTATGAGCTTGAGTCTTGAAGTTGAAATTTTCGTTGCTCACCCACTTGGTCATAGGCCAAATTACACTGCTTGACGGCCCAGTATGCTTTGTGCTCTAGTTCCACAGGAAGATGACAGGTCTTACCAAAGATGATCCGGTAGGGAGACATCCCTAATGGCGTTCGGTATGTGGTTCTGTGTGCCAAATAGTATCCTCAAGGAGACGACTCCAGTCCTTCCTGCTGGGGTTGGTCATCTTTTGCAGCGTTTTCTTGATTTCCCTGTTAAAAACTTCCGGTTGGCCATTTGTCTTGGGGTGGTAAGTTATAGCAATTATGTGTGCTACCCCATATTTCTGAAGAAGAGAGGCCATGGCTCTGTTACAGAAGTGACTGCCTTGGTCACTTATGAGCGCTTTTGGCATACCAAACCTGCAGAAAATATTAGACTTCAGGAAGTCCACAACCACCTTTGCATCATTGGTTTTGGTGGCAATGGCCTCTACCCATCTTGATACATAATCTACGGCCAGTAGAATGTATGAGTAACCATTGGAGACTGGGAATGGCCCCATGAAATCTATTCCCTAGACATCGAAAACTTCACAGAACTTGATGGGTTGTTGGGGCATTTCATGCCTTCGGTTCATGGCTATTCCCGCTTTCTGGCATCTTGCGTAGGTGGAGACGAAATGATGAGAATCTCTAAAAATGGTGGGCCAGTAAAGACCACAGTCTAACACTTTCCTGGCAGTCCGAGTTATTCCATAATGGCTGCCTCTAGGTGCTAAGTGGTAGAACTAGAGGACCGAATTGATCTCGGCATCAGGAATGCACCTACGGATAACTTTGTCACTGCATAGTCTCCAAAGGTAGGGATCATCCCATATGTAATATTTGGCATCACTCTGGAGCTTTTCTTTGTATAACCGAGATGCTTCAGGTGGAATTTGAGATGTTTCCATATAATTGCAGATATCGGCAAACCATGGTATGGATGCTTTAATGTGTAGTAGTTGTTCGTCAGGGAATTCGTCTCGGATGGGCATTGGTTCGCTTTCTCTTTCAATCCTGCTCAGGTGATCTGCTACAAAATTCTCAACACCTTTTTTTGTCTTTGATTTCTAAGTCAAACTCTTGGAGGAGAAGCATCCACCTGATCAGTCTCAGCTTGGTGTCAGGCTTCTTCAGCAAGTACCTTAAAGCAGCATGGTCAGAGAATACAATTATCTTCAAACCTAGAAGGTAGGAGTGATATTTGTCTAAGGCAAACACAATTGCCAAAAGTTCCTTCTTAGTTGTTGTGTAGTTTTGCTGGGCTAGATCCATAGTTCTGGATGCATAAGCAATCACGTGCATCGGTTTGCCGACTCTAACTCTCTGTTCGAGAACAGCTCCGAATGTCGAGTTGGATGCATCACACATCAATTCAAATGGTAGGTCCTAGTTTGGTGCTTGTAAGATGGGGGCGGATGTGAGTCTATCCTTCAGCTCCTGAAATGCTTCAATACAAGGCTAATCAAAGTTGAATTTCACATCCTTTTATAGTGGTTTGGACAGAGCCAAGGCTAGTGTGCTGAAGTTCTTGATGAATCTTCTATAGAAGCATGTGTGTCCTTGATAAGGCTCATTTTTAGTCATCTTAACAGGCATCAAATAACTAAAGTTAACTACAGTATAGTCAAGCCTAGGTCATTCTTCTCAAGGACACAGTGTGCTCGATTGTGATTCAGTGTGGAGTAAAATGACATGGAATCTGAGATGTAGAATGTGACTCGTTCAGCAACGGCCGAGTCGCTCTCAACAGAGACTGAGCCGAGATGATCTCGGTAGAGATCAATCTGACTTGGTTTCGGCTGAGTGCAGACAGACGCTACAGAGATGGACTATCTCCATCTCAGACTGACAAGTAGTAAATAGGGGGGATTATTATGCAAGTAAAGTAGAAAATAAACTAAAACTATGAATGCAATGAATATACTAACACTACTGGTTTACTATTAGTATTATTATGATATAATTGTGTTCGTGTTCGTTTATATTAGTCAAAGTCCAGTCCAATTTCTGCACTCCAGTTCTCAATCCATATCAGCCTTAGGAGTCTTATGGCAATCGCCAAAGGTTCATTTATTACCATACCGAGGAATTACGCAATCACTACCTCATCAGTTGGCAGGGATTAAATTCAGAGCTGATTTTAGGTTCTCGATTAACCATTGTTAAATGATTACCTACTGAATTAGTTAAACCAATTCCAATCGGCTTAGCTTAACATCGTTCACAATTCAATTGCAATCGCGGATTAAATCATGAATTAAGGGAGAGAAAGAGAATGGAAATAGGAAATGCAGAGTGAAATTGATCAACAGAAAACAGTGTACAAACATAGTGGTCTGAATTCAGGTGGATCCATCTTCCACGATGATCGCCATGGTTGATGGCGGTGGTTCACCTCCAATAGCCTGAGCATTGTGGATCAGATTCACCAGAGCGTGTTGGGAATCCTAGTCAGTCCCCTCTGATAAACTTTGGCTTCCCAGTGTCAAACCTGCATTTCCTCGATCGAGAGAAACACACTTGCAGCACCGTGCACCACCGTGAGCAGAGGAAAACGAGAGCGAAGAGGTGAAGATAATGAGAGTGTGTTTAAAATGAATTCAAAAGACCCCTAAAAAGTGCACAACTCCTCCTATATATACACAAGCTACGACCTGCTATGCCTAATGACATGGCAGCTACTCCAGGAGTGACGTGGCAGTTGAGCTGGAGTTGAGGTGGCCTTGAGCTGGATAGCTGACGTGGATAACATATTAGGGCTGCTCCTTATTGGTCTGGACCTACTTGGGCTGATGGGCCGTGAAGCCTGGCTTGATCTGGTTTGGCTGAGATGGAGTCGGTCTTCGTTGAGATGACTTCATCTCGGCTGAGTCTTCTTATGATGGTCCTTAGAACATCTCGGCTGATCCTGCAAGATTAGAAGAGTTAGCTAAGAACCTTGAATTAGCATATATTTGTGTTTTCTTTATTCTTAGGTCCATAATATGACTCTCAACTAACACCCAATTCTTAAGCACTAGATAGTCCTGAAAACTATCATTCTCATGCATAATCTGTGACTCATCAGACCCCCACACTTAACCTTTTGCACTCATGGGCAAAATAAAATGAAATACACAAGGGAGATTTTTTTGTAAAGGTAGAAAAGAATTTTCCGATTGGCTTCTTTAAGTTTAACCGAGACAGAGTCGACATTCATTCACCATGGGGTCAAGATACTCAAACCGTCTGAAAAATTACTTCTTCTGTGCTCTAGGCAAATTCATGACCTGCAAATAGAAGAAGGTAACCAAGAGTGACAGAGCTCTTATTTAGGCAAACAACTCCCTCACTTCTCACGTGTTTGGGTTTGTATTTACACTCAACATTCATGGAACTGATATTACCATACTTTGACAAAACTCTCTTCTTACTCCTACAAAAACACACGCAGCTATGATCACTAGGGCTTCTTTTTCGGCTTGTAGCGAGGCTGGGGTCACGGGTAGGATAAAATATAGAAACTAGCTTCAGGACCCATGGAAAAAGAGGAGCAATGGGGAGTGAGCTTCATCAGCATGAGGGAAAGCCCAGGATGTTGTCATTTCCTCCTTTTGCTGTTGCTAGCTCACCTCCTTTCTTTTTCTTATTTTTTTTTTCTGATATTCATACAACTTGCTGTTTTCTTTCTTTATTTGATTTAGCTTAGATTTTTTCAGCTCTGCTTCCACTTTTTTTTTTTTTTTCTTTCTTCGTATTTTTGAGCCTTTAGAGGATGCTGAATAGATTCTGCTTCCTGGAGACTCCCCCCCACACTTGATTATGACTTACTCCCATAACAATTCCAAAGCTCCTCTGCTTTCTAACGGTGAGGTTAAATCATGGTTTTTCTGGATTTGGCTTGTAATGAGCAGTAAGAAAGAATGGTCGAATTAGGCTCAAGGGGGTGAACAAGGGAAAAATTTTTTTTTCAGGTAGGCTTTATTTGGCTCAAAGGTAATTAGAAACATGGCCTAGATCATGTCATTCCTGCATGTAAGAACGGTTGTATCCATAGAGTTAAGGCAAAATGTCGAATACACAGTTAATCATGAATGCAAAAATCACACAAGAACAAAGAGAATGGCAGGATGCAAGCCATGAATATTTACAAGGGCTCAAAATCTCACACGAGTTATTTTGCTTTGTCACAAAAGGTTTTCCTTTTCAGTTTTTCAGTCAAACACTGTCTAAAGTACAAAAGTTTCATTCCCTTCAAGATAGAGAGATCTCTTGCCAGAGTTGCAGAATTACTTCCTACTGTATTTTTCAAACTTCCAGAAGCCAATTTAAGATTCCTTTTTTCAAAACAATTTTTTTTTCGACAATCCAATTTTGGAATTCTACTAGGAGGGATTCAACATAAACAAACTGACAAAATTGAAATCCTGCCAGGCCGAAGTCAATCCGGACTCGGCCAAGATGGCACAAAGCTGGGATGGATTCGGCTTGGACAGCTTTAATTGAAAACCAGGTTAAAACAAAACAAAACAAAGCAATTAAAGCGAGACAGGAGAATTCAGGATGGGCATATATGACTGCAACAGTATCCCCCGCCACACTTAAATTTTGCATTGTCCTCAATGTGGGGCAGGGTCGGCTAAGGTAATGCCATCTAGTGGGGTTGGTTCCATCAACGAGATAATCTCCATGTCATGAGTAATTGGTGTTGGACCTTCATGGAATGGCTTGATCTGATGCCCATTGACCTGGAAGGTGCTACTACTATGTTCGTCTTGTAATTGTACTACACCATTGGGAAATATGTTAGTGATGACAAAAGGTCCGTCCCATCTGGAACGAAGCTTACCTGATATGAGCTTGAGTCTTTAGTTGAACAACAGGACTTTTTGGCCAACATTAAAATCTTTCCTTAGGATTTTCTGGTCATGAAAAATCTTGACTTTTTGTTTGTATATCCTGGAGTTTTCATATGCTTCCAAGCGGAGTTCGTCAAGTTCTTGTAGTTGAAATTTTCGTTGCTCACCCGCTTGGTCATAGGCCAAATTGCACTTCTTGACTGCCTAGCAAGTTTTGTGCTCAAGCTCCATAAGAAGATGACAGGTCTTACCGAAGATAATCCGGTAGGGGGACATCGCTAACGGCGTTCGGTATGCAGTTCTGTGTGTCCAAAGAGTGTCCTCAAGGAAACGACTCCAGTCCTTCCTGTTGGGGTTGGTAATCTTTTGCAGTGTTTTCTTGATTTCCTTGTTAAAGACTTTTGCTTGGCCATTTGTCTGGGGGTGGTAAGCTGTAGCAACTCTATGTGCTACCCCATATTTCTGAAGAAGAGAGGCCATGGCTTTGTTACAGAAGTGACTACTGATGAGTCACAAATTATACATCTTTTAGACACCTAAGAGCTGTGTTTGCAAGACTATTCTATGCTTAAAGATGGATTGTTAGCTAAGATTCATTTTATGGGCTTAAATATAGAGAAAATACAAATCTGTGTCAATTCAGAAGTTTTAGCTAATAAAAAGCCTCACCCCTTCTTCTGCAGGACAAGCCGAGTTGACCAGGGTCAACAGAACAGTCTCAACGGAGATGAAGTCATCCCAGCCAGACCGACTCCGTCTCGGCCAAGCCAAGATTCGTCTCGGCAGTCCACGCCTTGCATCCCAATAAAGAGCGGCCCAATGGTGTTTTCCACATCAGCTATCCAGCTCAGAGACCACCTCAGCGCCAGTTTAGTTACCATATCACTCTTGGAGAATCTGCCACGTCACTCTCGAAGATCTTCACAAGGGTGGAATAGGAAATTCCTATTGTAATTCTGTTAGGATATTTTGTTAGTGTCATCTAGCTGCTCAGCTAGTGTATATATAGGAGGAGCTGTGCACTTTTTAGGGGGTATTGGAATTCACTTTTGATACACTCTCATTATACACATTCCTTCGCTCTCATTCTTCCATTCTATGGAGGTGCATGGTGCTGCATTGGCGCTTCTCTCGATCGAGGAAGTCAGAGGGGACCAATCAGATTAGTGATGCACTCTGGTGGAGCTGATCCTCAGCACTCAAACTAACAGAGGTGAACCTCCACTATCAACCATGGCGATCGTTGTGGGAGTTGGAACCACCTGAATCCAGACCACTATGTTTGTACTCTGTTTTCTGTTAATCAATTACTTCCTGTGATTCGTTTCTCTGTTCTTTTCCTCTCCTTTAATTCACGATTTAATCCGTGATTGCAATTGAATTGTGAACAATGTTAAACTAAGCCGATTGGAATTGGTTTAAATAATTCTGTAGGTAATCATTTAACGATTGTTAATCGAGAACCTAAAATCAGCTCGAACTTAATCCTTGCCAATTGATGAGGTAGCGATTGCATAAATCCTCGGTGTGGCAATGGACAAACCTTTGGTGATTGCCATAAGATTGCCCAAGGCTGATATGGATTGAGAACTGGAGTAAGGAATTTGGACTGGACTTGGAGTAACAGAACTGAACATGAACGCTGTTATATCATAATAATAATAATAGGAAACCAGTAGTAGTGGTATATGTTTACTGCATTTGCAGTCTGGTTCATTTATGCTTTGCTTACGTTCAAACCCTCCCCTATTTACTGCTTTTCAGTCTAAGGCAGAGATAGTCCATCTCTGCAACGTCTGTCTACACTTAGCCGAGGCCAAGCCGGATTGTCCTTGCCGAAACCATCCCAACTCAGTCTCTGCCGAGAGCGACTCAGCCAGTGCCGAGGAGAGTCAACACTTTACATCTTGAATTTGATAACATTTCTCTTCACACTAAGTCACAACTAAGCACATTGTGTCCGTGAGAAGAATGACCTAGGGTTGGCTATACTATAGTTACCTTTAGTTATTTGATAAGCACGTAAAACGACTAAAAATGAGCAATCATCAACTGCCTTGGTCACTTATAAGCACTTTTGGCACACCAAACCTGCAGAAGATATTGGACTTCAGGAAGTCTACAACCACTCTTGCGTCATTGGTTCTGGTGGCAATGGCTTCTACCCACCTTTATACATAATCCACGACCAACAGAATGTATAAGTAGCCATTGGAGACCGGGAATGGCCTCATGAAATCTATTCCCCAGACATCGAAAATTTCACAGAATTGGATGGGTTGCTGGGGCATTTCATGCCTTCGGTTCATGGTCACTCCTGCTTTCTGTCACTTCTTGCAGGTGGAGATGAATTTATAAGCTTCTCTAAAGATAGTTGGCCAATAAAGGCCACAGTCCAACACTTTCCTGGCAGTCCGAGCCGATCCATAATGGCCGCCTCCAGGTGCTGAGTGGCAGAACTGGAGGACCGAATTGATCTCGGCATCAGGAATGCACCTGCGGATGACCTTCTCACTGCACAGTCTCCAAAGGTAGGGATTATCCCAGATGTAGTACTTGGCATCGCTTCGGATTTTGTCCTTATGGGTCCGAGACGCCTCTGGTGGAAAATGAGATGTTGCCACGTAGTTGCATATGTCGGCAAACCATGGTGTGGCCATCTTGATGTGCAAGAGTTGCTCATCAGAGAATTCATCTCGGATCAGCATTGGTTCGCTTTCACTTTCTCTTTAAATTCTGCTCAGATCATCTACCACAGAGTTTTTAGCACCCTTCTTATCTCTAATTTCTAAGTCGAATTCTTGGAGAAGAAGCATCCACCTAATCAATCTCGGCTTGGCGTCAGGCTTCTTCAACAAGTATCTTAAAGCAGCGTGCTCAGAGAACACGATTATTTTCGAACCGAGAAGGTAAGAGCGAAACTTGTCTAAGGCAAACACAATTGCCAAAATTTCCTTCTCAATTGTTGTGTAGTTTTGCTGGGCCGGGTCCATAGTTCTGGATGCATAGGCAATCACATGCATTTGGTTGGCCGACTCTAGCTCTCTGGCCGAGAACAGCTCCTAATGCTGAGTTGGATACATCACACATCAATTCAAATGGTAGGTCCCAGTTTGGTGCTTGTAAGATAGGGGTGGATGTGAGTCTTCTCTTTAGCTCCTGAAATGCTTCAATACAGAGCTGATCAAAGTTGAATTACACATATTTTTGTAGCAATTTGGATAGAGGCAAGGCTAGTGTGCTGAAGATTTTGATAAATCTTCTATAGAAGCCTACGTGTCCTAAAAATGAGCAAACTTCCTGCGCAGAAGCGGGGGTTGGAAGGGAGGTGATGATGTCTATCTTGGCTTTATCTACCTCAATGCCTCGATTGGAGACCAGTTGTCCCAACACTATTCCCTCTGTCACCATGAAATGACATTTTTCAAAATTGAGCACAAGATTCGTGTCTATACATCTCTTCAACACCTTAGATAGATTACTTAGGCACGCTTTGAATGAGTCAACATACATCGTGAAGTCATCCATGAATACCTCCATGCAGTCCTATAGCAAATCCAAGAAGATACTCATCATGCAATGTTGAAATGTACTCGGAGCATTGCAGAGGCCAAATGGCATGTGTGTGTACATAAAGGTACCAAATGGGCAAGTGAAGGTCGTTTTATGCTGGTCTTCAGGTGCAATATGAATCTGCATATAGCCTGAGAATCCGTCAAGAAAGCAATAATGGGATTTCCTTGCCAATTTTTCAAGCATCTGGTCAATGAGAGGCAGAGGGAAGTGATCCTTGCGAGTTGCCAGGTTTAATCTCCTATAGTCGAAGCAGACTCCCCAGCTATTCTGAATCCCTATAGGCACCAACTCGTCTTGTTGGTTTTTCATGATGGTCATCCCAGACTTCTTTGGCACCACTTGCACAGGGCTCACCCATTGGCTGTCCGAAATGGGGTAGATGATCCCTGCAGTAAGGAGTTTGGTGACTTCCTTTTTGACCACGTCCAAGAGTGTTGGATTCAGTCTTCTTTACTACTGCCTTATGGGCTTGATTTCCTCCTCCATCAAGATTATATGCATGCAAATGGAGGGGTTTATGCCAGGAAGGTCTGCCAGCTGCCACCCTATTGCCTTCTTATCTTGCCTAAGGACTTCCAACAACTTGTCTTCTTGCTCCTAGAGGAGGTTGTTGGCTATGATGACTGGGAATTGTTGTTCCTTGTCCAGGTAGGCATACATCAGTTGATTCGGCAATGGTTTTAGTTCTAAGGGTGGTGAGAGTGGTGGAGAGTTTTCAATTACAGGGTTCGGATCTGTTTGGCCGACTTAATCTTGTCTCGGCACTAGGTGTGCCGACATGGTTTCGATCTTTGGCTGCTTTAGTCGGCTCGACTTGGTGACTTTGTTCCTTGTCGGAATGGAGTCGGCATTGGCCACTTGCGCCTCTTCGGAATCGGATCCGGATAGAACATTAATTTCTATATCAGCCTGAGTTTGGTCTTCTTTAGCCAAGACGATCTCGGTAAATGTGTCAACCGTGCTATTTTACTCTTCGACCGAGTTGACTATTATTTCTTCCTTGACTCAGTCTTCTCTGGCCGACTTGATCTCGGTTGTGAAAATGGTCGCTAATTGTGCAATAGAAGATTTTTCAGATTTTTCAGCTTCGGCGACCTTGATCTCTACATCATTTCTACACTCTGAGTGTTCTTGGTTGCAAACTTGGTCTAGTAATTCTGACAATTCCGCTTCAAAGTCCAAGTCAGCAATATCACTATGGTTGTTCTCAGAGTTGGAAAGGTCTCGTGCTTTCTCATGGTCGGCCTCTTTATCTACGACCCCTAGGCAGCTGCTCTCATCAGCGTTCTCAGCAAACTTCTCAATGTCTTCACTACTGCTATTTAGTTGAAAGTATTCTTCAACTATCTCATCAAGTAAATCAATGCCAAAGAGAGAGTGGTCTTCGGTTGGGTGCTTCATAGCTTCGAAAATGTTAAATTGCACCAAGGTATCACCGAATTCCATCGAGAGCATCCCTTCATGCACATCAATCTTTGTTCTAGCTGTCATCAAGAAGGGTCTTCCCAGAATTAAGGTGGATTCCTTCCTAGATGTTTCATCCTCCATGTCAAACACATAAAAATCAGCTGGAAATATTAGTTTGTTGACTTGGACGAGAACATCCTCGAGAACTCCCACGGGTTGGACAATACTCCTGTTTGCAAGCTGAATGGTCATCCCCGTGGTTTCTAAGTCACCAAAATTCAGGGACTTGTAGATTGATGCTGGCATGACATTGATTGAGGCTCCCAGGTCCAACATGGCATCGACAAAGGTGCATTCGCCGATGGTGCATGGGACAGAAAAGATTCTAAGGCCTTTGCATTTCTTTGGCAAAGTTGGAGCACCTGTAGTGATTACTTCATTTCTTGTCAGGGCCGATACTACACCTCCAATTTCCTTGCTCCCCTTCATTTTTCTCCTTTTGTGTACACACAATTCCTTGAGGAATTTTGCGTACTTAGGGACCTGTTTAATAGCATCGAGGAGAGGAACATTGATGTCCACCTTTCGGAACATCTTCAACAATTCTTCATCTAACTCTAGCTTCCTTGCTAAGATGGTCCGAGGTGGAAATGGCAATGGGATAGCTGTATCTGTCCGAGACTGCAAGTTGGCAATTGGCTCAGAGTCAGCTTCAATTGATTGGTGAGTCATGGATTATGCACCTTTTATGGTCCTAAGAAGGGTGTTTTCAGGACCATCTTGTGCTTAAGAATTAAGTGTTAGCTGAGATTCATATTATGGACCTAAGAATAAAGAAAACACAAATATGTGATAATTCAAGGTTCTTAGCTAACTCTTCTAATCTTGTAGGATCAGCCGAGATGTTCTGAGGACCATCACAAGGAGACTCAGCCAAGACCGACTCCATCTCAACCAAACCAGATCAGGGCAGGCTTGATGGCCCCCCAGCCCAAGTAGGTGTAGTCTAATAAAGAGCAGCCCAAAGACGCTATCCACGTCAGCTATCTAGCTTAGGACCACCTTAGCTCCTGCTCAATTGCCACGTCACTCCTAGAGTAGCTGACTATGCAAGATATGCAAGGGTAGAATAGGAAATTCATGTTGTAATTCTGTTAGGAATAATTAGGCATAGCAGGTCACAGCTCGTGTATATATAGGAGGAGTTGTGCACTTTTTAGGGGTCTTTGAATTCATTGTCAATACGCTCTCATTATAACCATTTCCTCGCTCTTGTTTCTCTCCATTCACGGTGGTGCATTGGTGTTTCTCTTGATCGAGGAAATGTAGGTTTGAGACTGGGAAGCCGAAGTTTGTCAGAGGGGATTGATAGGGATTGCCAACACACTCTGGTGAATCTAATCCTCAACACTCAGGCTATTAGAGGTGAACCATCACCATCAACCATGGCGATCGTTGTGGAAGATGGATCCTCCTGAATTAAGACCATTGTGTTTGTACTCCGTTTTCTGTTGATCAATTTCATTCTGCATTTCCTATTTCCATTCTCTTCCTCTCCCTTAATTCATGATTTAATTCGGGATTGCAATTAAATTGTGAACAATGTTAAGCTAAGCCGATTGGAACTAGTTTAATTAATTCACTAGGTAATCATTTAACGATTGTTAATCGAGAACCTAAAATTAGATCTGAACTTAATCCTTGCAATTGATGAGGTAGCGATTGCGTAATTCCTCGGTATGACAATGGACGAACCTTTGGCGATTGCCATAAGAATTCCCAAGGCTGATATGGACTGAGAACTGGAGTGCGGAAATTGGACTAGACTTGGACTAATGGAACTGAACATGAACACAGTTATATCATAAAAATACTAATAGTAAACCAGTAGCGTTAGTATATGTTCATTGCATTCATAGTTAGTTTATTTTCTGCATCACTTGCAATTCAAATCCCCCCTGTTTACTGCTTTTCAGTCTGAGACAGAGATAGTCCACCTATGTAGCGTTTGTCTGCACTCAACCGAAACCAAGCCAGATTGATCTCTGCCGAGATTCTCTCGGCTCAGTCTCTGCCGAGAGCGACTCGTCCGTTGCCAAGGCGAGTCAATACTCTACATCTCAGATTCTACATCATTTTGCTTCACACGGTATCACAATTGAGCACACTATGTCCTTGAGTAGAATGATCTAGGGTTGGCTATACTATAGTTAGTTTTAGTTATTTGATGCTTGTTAAAACGACTAAAACCGAGCCTTATCAAATTGGCGCCGTTGTTGGGGACACAAGTTCCTTTGTCTTTTCATGTGCCAAGTTGAGTGAAGTCGAATCCCGAGTCTGTAGAGTGTATGTCAAGTCATTTTATTGAGTCTTATGTGTCTGTCTTTTAGGCCATCTTAAAATATAGAGCATGTTGATTGTCGTTAATTTTTCCTGCGTGAAATCACCGCCAAAAAAAAAACAACAAACAATAACCCGTACAAAACATTTGTTTCTGTAGCACGTAGCGTTAGCCTTTTTTCACTTATCTCTGCATTTTACAACTTACTGGCATTCTTTTTACATTTGTAGTTCGTTGACTGATAGTTGTAGTTTACTATTTGTAAGTACTGTTTCAAATCTGATATTTTCTATATGATTTATACAATGCGTGACTAGGAGTAGTATTGACTCATTGTATGCTTTTGACCCAAAGATAGAATTAACTTTACGTAGATTACGAAAAATTAGAAATACTGTAGTGGATACTAGTAGTAGTTTAGATTCTACCATTAATTCTATCATGTCTTCCACAAATGCACTTGTTTCTAGTTCTAACATTTTTATAGAGCCAGGACAGATGGAGAATAATGACAGAACATTGAAAGAATTGGCCACTCCAGACGTGGTGTATCAACCTTGGTGTATCCAATACCCATAGCTGGAGCCGGCACAAACATATGAATTAAAATCTGGTCTTATACACCTATTGCCTAAATTTCATGGCCTTGCAGGAGAAGGCCCCAGAAGCATCTGAAGGAATTCCATATGGTTTGCTCCACAATGAGACCGTACGGGATATTGGAAGACTATATCAAAATGAAGGCATTCCCATTCTGCCTGGATGGAGCAGTGAAGGATTGGTTGTATCTTCAGCCTACCTTTAACACCTGGGGAGACATGAAGCGCACATTCCTGGAAAAATTCTTTTAGGCATCTTGAACTGCATCCATCAGAAAGGAGATATGTGGGATAAGGCAGCATACAGAAGAAACTTTGCACGAGTACTGGGAAAGGTTCAACAAACTCTATGCCACCTATCTACACCATCAGATCAGCGAACAGTTGCTGATCCAGTATATCTATGAAGGACTGTTAATGATGGATAGAAGCATGATAGACGCAGCCAACGGAGGAGCCTTGATGGATAAAACACCAACAACAGCAAGGCATTTGATCTCTAATATGGCAAGCAACACACAACAGTTTGGGATCAGAGGGCCAAGTCAAATTCGGATGGTGAATGAAATTGGTGCAGCTTCCAATCAGAGACTGGAGAATCAATTGACCGAATTGACATCATTGGTGAGACAGCTTGCAGTTGGACAACACCAACCAGCCATGGCAACAAAGGTATGTGGCATATGTACTTCTGTGGAGCACCCCATTGATATGTGCCCCACCCTTCAAGAAACCGAGTCGGACCAAACAGAGAACGTTGGAGCCATAGGTGGATTTCAGTACGAGAAACAGCTATATCAGAATCGGTCATTTGACAGCCAACAACATGGGAGACAACCATTTAGGCCAGGACCGAATTAGGGACCATACGCAGCTCAACAATTCGGATCCACACCGAATACCTATCAGAGGCAAGCAAGTTATCAACTACCGACTCTGCAATATCAAGCATCACCTTTCCAACATCAATAGCAACAACAGAGAATGCCTACCCAAGGCAACTCCCCATCTCTAGAAGAACTAATGATGTAGCTTGCAACCAGCAACCTGGAGTTCCAGCAATCTGTGAGCTCCAACAATATGCAGTTCCAGTAGAACATGATCGCCACCATCCAAGACCTCAAAACGCAGATTTGGCAGTTAGTTAATACTATGAGTCAATTACAGTTGGTAGGATCCAACAACCTCCCTTCTCAAACCATTCCAAATCCGAGAGGAAATGCCAGTGTAGTAACTCTTCAAAGTGGAAAAGAATTACTTCAACCTATAATGCAGCAGTTGTAGAGATCAGCTAAATCCGACTCTGAGCCAAATGTCAATTTGCAGTCTCGTCCAAAGACAATTGTCCCATTGCCATTTCCATCTCGGACCATCTCAGTAAGAAAGCCAGAGTTAGATGAAGAATTGTTGAAGATGTTCCGAAAGGTGGAAATCAATATTCCACTCCTTGATGCTATTAAACAGGTCCTTAGGTACGCAAAATTCCTCAAAGAATTGTGTGTACACAAAAGGAGAAAAATGAAGGGGAGCAAGGAAATTGGAGGCGTGGTGTCGGCCCTGACAAGAAATGAAGAAATCACTGTAGGTGCCCCAACTTTGCCAAAGAAATGCAGAGACCCTGGAATCTTTTCCGTCCCATGCACCATTGATGGTTTGCGTATTTAGTCGTTTCAACGTGCTTATCAAATAACTAAAGCTAACTATAGCATAGCTAACCCTAGGTCATTCTTCTCAAGGACACAGTGTGCTCAGTTGTGATTTAGTGTGCAGCAAACGGAAGTAGAATCTTAGAGTAAAATACCGACTTGTCTCGGCAATGGCCGAGCTGCTCTCAACAGAGATTGAACCGAGTCGATCTCAATAGAGACGATTCGGCTTGGTCTCGGTCAAGTGCCGAAAGACGCGACAGAGGGGGACTATCTTTGTCTCTGACTTAAAGGCAGTAAACAAGGGGGGCTGGAATGCAATTGGAATCAAAACAGAGGTTAACTATAATCAAATACAACTACGCTACTCCTAATGCTATTACTATTACTGTGTTCGTGTTTAGTTCCAATAATCAAGTTCTTTCTGGTTCAATCACTCCAATTACAGTCCTTATCAGCCTCCAGTGTTCTTATGGCAATCGCCAAAGGTCCGTCCCTTACCATACCGAGGATTTACACAATCGCCACCTCATCAGTTGGCAGAGATTAAGTTCAAGCTGATTTTAGATTCTCAATCAACAATCGTTAAGTGATTACCTACTGAATTAGCTAAATCAGTTCCAATCAGCTTAGTTTAACATTGTTCCGTTACCAGGTGCAATCGCAACACAGTAATTGAACTTAAATTTCAGGAATGCAATGGAATTCAGAATTCAGAAAACACTCATAATATTGAAGGAAAAATACAAACACAAGGCCTGGATTCGATGATTCCATCTTCCACGACGATCGCCATGGACGACGACGATGATTCACCTCAGCTAGCTAAGACGCTGAGGTTCAGGTCCACTAGAGTGCGTTGGTGCTCCAATCGGTCTCCTCTGATAACCTTCGGCCTCTCAGTTCTTAACCTGCATTTCCTCAATCGACAGAAATGCCATTATCAGCACTGTGTACCACCGTGAGCGGAGGAGAAGAGAACGAGAGAGTTCGGAATTATGAACGCGGGAAAGTTTGAATGCCAAAAGCCCCTATTCGTTCAGAGTTCTATCTATTTATACATGAGTGGACACAACTAACGATGCTAACAGAATTACATGTACAATTCCTATTCTACCCTTACTGTGACTTGCGTTGCAAGCTACTCCAGGTAGTGACGTGGAGCTAAGCTGGACCCAAGGTGGCTCTGATTGCTGACGAGGCGTTCCCCCTAGATCTACCTGACTGGGCTCCTTGCATGGTTCGAGTCTCGGCCTGGCCGAGAGGCTCTCGGCCTGGGATTTTGATGGCGACTGAGCTTGGCTGAACCTACAATGAAGAGATAGTTAGCTAAAAACCTTGATTAAGCACAGGTTGTGTTTTACTCAAGTTTTAGGCCATTAATTTGGATCTTAGCTAACAGTCATCTTTTAATCTCGTGAGTTGCTCAATGGTGCCCTTCTTAGGTCCACTTAAGATGTACATTTTATGACTCATCAAACCCCCACACTTAGCCTTTTGCACTCCTGGGCAAAACATATGACTTAATTAAGGGTGACTTTAGTGAGAGATTCTTCTGTTTGATTTCCTTAAGCTGACTCTATAGAGTCGGCCTCTCTTCATCTCAGTTCAAGGCGCTCATACAATGAGGGAGCTACTTCCTTTTGTTCTCAGGGGCCTTCATGGCTTCCAATTGGGAAGGGGTGCCCCCAGAGTGATAGAACTTTTACTCATGTGCTCAATTTTCTCGCTTCTCTCAAGTGTCTGGGCTGTGTTTACACTCAGCATTGCATGGGATTGGTGTTACCATATCTTGACAGAGCTCTCCTCTTACACCTGCGAAACACAACAGTTATGATCACTAGGACTTTTCTGGCTTGTAGCGAGGTTGAGGTTATGGGTCGAATAGATGTAAGAAAACTAGCTTCAGGACCCACGGGGAGGAGAGGAGCAATGGGGAGTGAGTGTAACTAGTATGAGGGCAGTCCCGGTTGTTGTGGTCTCCTTTGGTCTTTATTTATTCGCCATTTACATTATTTCTTTCTTTCTTTTACTTATGCAGCTTGCTGATTTTGTTTATTTCAGCTTATTTATTTCAGCTGCCTGTTTTCTGTTTTTATGTACTTTCTTTTCTTTTCTTTCATTCCATTTTCTCTCCTTTTTCTCTTCTTCTGAATCTTCAGCTGCTTTTGACCGAATTCCGCTCCCTAGACTTCCCCCACACTTGATTCTAGCTCACTCCCAAGACGATTCCACGGCTCCTCGGCTTCTCGAGGGTGAGGTAAGAATGGTTTTTCTGGCCTCGGCTTATAGTGAGCTGCAAGAAAAAGTGGTCAATTTAGGCTCGAAAAGGGGTTGACAAGGGTCAGCTTGTTTTTGGACAGCTTATTTGGCTCTGGGTTCATAAGAAATATGGCCTAGATCATTTCATTCCTGCATGTGTAAAACAGTTGTATCCAGAGAGTTAAGGCAAAATTCAGCACACACAATCAACATGCTTGCAAAATCACTCAGAAAGAAGGGAGGTGGTAGAGTGTAAGCCATCTCTAATGCAAGGCTCAAATTCTCACACTGGCTGATTCTGTCTCTTCACTCTGAAGGTTCCCTTTTCCCATTTCCGCCACTTACCGCTTGGGACCCAGAGGTTTGGCTCTCTTCAAGCAGAGGTAGCTTTTGCTCGGGAATGAAGAGATTCCTTCCACTGGTTCGTCAGACTCTCGGATTCAATAAGGAATTTCCTTTCTTCTTATTGGACACGTAATTCTGCTAAGGTGAGGCCATTCTGGCTGTGGCAGACTCGGCAGTGGAGACTCTTTTATTAAACACAAACTTAAGCAGCAAAAATACTAGTGAGACTTAAAATAGTAAATGAAGCGAAATGAAAAAGTTAGAGGAAATGAAAAAGTTAGAGAAGAGAAGGGCAGATATGACGTGAATGATCAGTTCCTAAATGGACAGAACCCCCCCACACATAGTTTCGGCATTGTCCTCAATGTGAAAAGGTTGGCCGAGTCGGCTTAGGCTGTTCCATCAGGAGGAGTCGGTTCCGTCAAGGAGATGCTCTCTGTATTTTCTCCTGTTGGTGCTGGACCTTCGAGGAAAGGTTTGACTTGGTGCCCGTTGACCTGAAAGGTGCGGTTGGTCTGTTCTTCCCTTAGCTGCACTGCACCATGGGGAAATATGTCCGTAATAACAAAAGGTCCATCCCATCTGGAGCGAAGCTTACCTGCTAGAGCTTTAATCTGGAATTGAATAGCAACACTTTTTGGCCAATATGGAGATATTTCCTTAGGATATTTTGGTCGTGGAACCTTTTTACTTTCTGCTTGTAGATCCTGGCGTTTTCATAGGCTTCCATGCGAAGTTCATCTAATTGTTGAAGTTGGAACTTCCTATGCTCTCCTGCTTGGTCATAAGCCATGTTGCATTGCTTAACTGCCCAATAAACTTTGTGCTCGAGCTCCACAGGGAGGTGACAGGTTTTCCCGAAAACAATTCGATAGGGAGACATCCCTAGCGATGTTCGGTATGCAGTCCTGTGAGCCCATAGAGCATCCTCAAGGAGTCTACTCCAGTCCTTCCTGTTGGGATTTGTCATCTTTTGCAGAGTATGCTTGATTTCCCTGTTAAACACTTCAGCTTGCCCATTTGTCTGGGGTGGAATGCTGTAGCTATCCTGTGTGCCATCTCATATTTGTGAAGAAAGGAGGCCATGGCTCTATTGCAGAAGTGACTCCCCTGGTCATTGATGAGCGCTTTTGGGACACCGAACCTGCAGAAAATATTGGACTTAAGAAAGTCCACTACCACCTTGGCATCATTGGTTCTGGTGGGAATGGCTTCTACCCATCTTGATACATAATCCACGGCAAGCAGGATGTATGAATAGCCATTGGAGATTGGGAATGGCCCAAAAAAATCGATACCCCAGACGTCAAAGACTTCAATAACAGGATGGGTTGCTGGGGCATTTCATGTCTTTGGTTCAAGGCCATCCCTGCTTTTTGACATCTGTCGTAGCTGGAGACGAATTGATGAGCGTCTCGGAAAATAGAAGGCCAATAGAGGCCACAATCAAGCACCTTCCTGGCAGTCCGAGATGAGCCGTAGTGGCCTCCTCCAGGGGCCGAATGGCAGGAGTGGAGGACCGACTTGATCTCGGCATTAGGAATGCACCTGCGGATGATCTTATCACTGCATAATCTCCATAGATAGGGGTCATCCCATACGTAGTACTTAGCATCACTTCTGATCTTCTCTTTGTACGTTCGAGATGCTTCAGGTGGAAATTGAGATGTTGCCACGAAATTACAAATGTCTGCAAACCATGGTGTGGCCGTCTTGAGGTGCAGGAGTTGCTCGTCAGGGAACTCGTCTCGGATAGGCAATTGTTCGCTTTCTCTTTCAATCCTGCTGAGGTGGTCTGCTACAGAATTTTCAGCACCTTTCTTATCTCTGATTTCTAAGTCGAATTCTTGGAGAAGAAGCATCCACCGGATCAGTCTCGGCTTGACATCCGGCTTCTTCAGCAAGTACTTTAGAGCCGAGTGATCGGAGAACACGACTATCTTAGAACCGAGAAGGTAGGAGCGAAACTTATCCAAGGCAAACACAATTGCCAGAAGTTCCTTCTCAGTCGTCGTGTAATTTTGCTGGGCCGAGTCCATGGTTCTGGACGCATACGCAATAACATGGACTGGTTGGCCAACTCGCGCTCTCTGGCCGAGAACAGCTCCTAGTGCCGAATTGGATGCGTCGCACATGAGCTCAAATGGCAGGGCCCAGTCTGGTACTTGCAGGATAGGTGCAAATGTGAGTTTGTTCTTTAGCTCCTAAAATGCCTCAATGCAGGGCTGGTCAAAGTTGAAATCTGCATCCTTCTGTAGAAGTTGGGATAGAGGCAGAGCTGTTTTGCTGAAGTCCTTGATGAACCTTCTATAAAAACCTGCATGTCCCAAGAATGAGCGAACTTCCCGCACAGTAGCGGGGTTTGGAAGGGAAGTGATTATGTCTATTTTCGCCTTGTCCACTTCGATGCCTCTGTTGGAGACCTGGTGTCCCAACACTATTCCCTCGGTCACCATGAAATGGAATTTTTCGAAGTTGAGAACCAAGTTCGTGTCCATGCATCTCTTTAACACCTTGGACAGGTTGTTTAGGCATGCGTCAAATGATTCTGCATACACCGTGAAGTCATCCATAAACACCTCCATGCAATCCTGTAGCAAATCCGAGAAGATGCTCATCATGCAACGTTGAAATGTGCTCGGAGCGTTGCACAGGCCGAATGGCATGCGGGTGTACGCAAAAGTGCCAAACGGGCATGTGAAAGTGGTCTTATGTTGATCCTCAGGTTCTATGTGTATCTGCATATATCCCAAGAATCCATCCAGAAAGCAGTAGTGGGATTTCCCTGCTATCTTTTCCAGCATCTGGTCAATAAAAGGCAAAGGAAAGTGATCCTTGCGGGTTGCATGATTGAGTCTTCTGTAATCGATACACACCCGCCAGCTGTTCTGAATCCGTGTAGGTACCAACTCATCTTGTTGGTTTTTCATGACGGTCATTCTAGATTTCTTTGGCACTACTTGCACAGGACTCACCCATTAGCTGTCTGAGATAGGGTAGATGATGCCTGCAGCGAGCAGCTTCGTGACTTCTTTCTTGACTACATCTAGAATGGTGGGATTTAGCCTTCGTTGTTGTTGCCTTATGGGCTTAATGTCCTCCTCCATTAATATTCTGTGCATGCATATGGAGGGGTTAATACCTGGAAGGTCAGAAAGTTTCCACCTAATTGCCTGTTTGTATTGCCTAAGGACTTCCAACAGCTTGTCTTCTTGCTCCGGGAGGAGGTTGCTTGCAATGATGACCGGGAGTTGCTGTTCACTGTCCAGGAAGGCGTATTTTAAATGGCTAGGCAATGGTTTCAGCTCCATGGGTGGTGGAGATGGAGATTCCTGATTTACAGCTCTCGGATTCGTCTGGCCGGCTTGTTCTAGACTCGGCATTAGGATTTCCATCATGGCCTCGGCCTTGTACTGCTTCAGCCGACTCGGATTGAGGTCGGCTTCGGTTTGCTTTGCAGCTTTGATCTCGGATCCGGGTGGAGTAATGAGCTTCTTGGCTCGAGTCTGGTCCTTACTGGCCGAGATGGTTTCGGCAAGTGTGTCGGCTTGCGTGGTTAATTCTTCGGCCGAGTTGACTTTTGACCTTGCATTGACTCGGTCTTCTTTAGCCGACTTCATTTCGGCCGTGAATATGGTTGCCAATTGTGCAAGTAGAGGCTTCGTAGTCTCGACAACTTTTACCTCTGCACTATTCTCACTCTTTGAGGGCTTGGGGTAGCAAACTTGGTTTATTAACTCGGTTAATTCTTTTTCAAATGCCCAGTTGCTGATGTCACTATGATCATTCTCCAAGTCTGGGGTCTCTAATACTTCATTATGATCGGCCTTTGAGCAGCTACTCACTTCAGCAGTTTCAGCAAGGTCTTCCATTCCCTTAGTGCAACTGCCTAGTTGGAAGTACTCCTCTACTAGCTCCTCCATTATGTCTATACCAAAGAGGGAGTGGTCTTCGGTGGGGTGCTTCATGGCTTCAAAAATATTGAACTGCACCAATGTGTCACCGAATTCCATCGAGAGCGTTCCAGCATGTACGTCAATCTTTGTCCTTGCTATCATTAAAAATGGTCTCCCAAGTATCAAGGTTGATTTCTTTTCCGATGTCTCGTCCTCCATGTCAAGCACGTCGAAATCAGCTGGAAATATTAACTCATTTACTTGGACGAGGACATCTTCGAGAACTCCCAGGGGTTGCATAATGCTTCTATTAGCAAGCTGTATGGTCATCCCTGTAGGTTCCAGATCTCCGAAATTGAGGGACCTATAAGTTGATGCAGGCATGACGTTGATTGACGCTCCCAGGTCCAACATAGCTTCAGCCCGAATGCGCAATCACCAATAGTGCATGGGGCCGAGAAGATACCAGGGGTCTCGGCACTTCTTTGGTAAGACCTGTGAAATCCCCCCGCAGTGGGATTATTCCTAGTTAAGCTTGAGACCACACCTCCAAGTTCTTGATTCCCCTTCATCTTTCTTCTTTTGTGTACGCACAATTCCTTGAGGAATTTTTTGCATTTCGAATTTGCTTGATCGCATCGAGGAAGTGGAATGTTGATTTCCACGTTCGGAACATCTTCAGCAGCTCGTCATCAGAATCTGGTTTCGTGCCGAGACGGTCCGAGATGGAAAGCGGCAATGGGACAATTGTTTGTGGGTGAGACTATGAGTCGGCCATTGCTTCGTAGTCGGCTTCGGCTGGCTGCGATGACTGATGCTTTGCAGGCAGAGGTAATTCTTTGCCGCTTACGAGTATTATTGCATTGGCATTCCTCTCGGATTCGGAATGGGTTGGGAGGAAGGCTGCTTGAGTCGGCTGACTGTAACTCGCTCACAGTATTTGCTAGCTGTCCTATTTGCATCTTGAGATCCTGGATGGTGGCGGTCATATTCTGTTGGAATTGTAGGTTGCTGGAACTTCCTGACTGTTGGAATTCTAGGTTGCTTGTTGCCAGCTGCTTCATTAAATCTTCTAGTGATGGAGAGTTGTTTTGGGTAGGAGTTCTCTGTTGCTGTGGTGGGAAGGATTGTGCTGGGTATTGCGGACTCGACTGCTGGTAACCAGATACTCCATAGGGTGCGTTCGGCATGGATCCGGCTCTTTGAGTTGCATATGGTCCTTGTTGTGGGCTAGGCTGAAATGGTTGTTTCCCATATGGTTGATTATCGAACTGCCGGTTCTGGTATAGCTGCTTCCCGTACTGGAATCCTCCTACGGCTCCAACACTTTCTATTTGGCTAGACTTGGTCTCTTGGAGAGTGGGGCACAGATCAGTTGGATGCTCCATTGAAGTACATATGCCACAGACCTTTGCTGCCGTGGCTGGGTGATGTTGACTAACAGCCAGTTGTCTCACCAGAGATGTCAACTCGGTTAGTTGGTTCTCCATCCTTTGGTTGAGGGCTGCACCGATTTTGTTCACTGGCCGAGATGGATTCGGCCCTCTGATCCCAAATTGTTGAGTGTTGCTCGCCATGTTCAAGATCAGATGCCTTGCTGCTACTGGTGTTTTGTCCATTAATGCTCCTCCGCTGGCGGCATCAATCATGCTCCTGTCCATCATTGATAGTCCTTCGTAAAAGTACTGGATCAGCAACTGTTCGCTGATCTGATGATGGGGACAGGTGGCACAAAGCTTGTTGAAGCGCTCCCAATATTCATGCAGAGTCTCTCCTGTATGCTGCCTTATCCAACATATTTCCTTTCTAATGGACGCAGTGTGGGATGCCGGAAAGAACTTCTCCAGGATGGTGCGCTTCATGTCTCCCCAGGTATTGAAAAGTACTGGCTGAAGATACAGCCAATCCTTCGCTGCTCCATCCAGGGAGAATGGAAATGCCTTCATTTTGATGTAGTCTTCCGATATCCCTTGCGGCCTCATTGTAGAACAGACCACATGGAATTCTTTTAAATGCTTGTGGGGGTCTTCTCCTGCAAGACCATGAAACTTAGGCAACAAGTGTATAAGACCAGATTTTAACTCATATGTTTGAGCTGGCTCCAGCTGTGGGTATTGGATACACCAAGGTTGATACACCACGTCTGGAGTGGCTAATTCCTTCAGCGTCCTATCGTTATTCTCCATTCGTCCTGATTCTGCAAAAACGTCAGAACTGGGAACAAAATTGTTAGTGTAAAACTGGTTAGAGTCAACTACAGAATCTATAGTGATACTAGTATTTACTGCAGTGTTCCTAATTTTGCGTAATCTACGTAAGGTTAATTCTATTTCTGGGTCAAAAACATACAATGGGTCAGTACTACTCCTAGTCATGCATTGTACATATTATGCAGAAAAATCAGAATTAGAAATAGTACTTGAAATAGTAAATGCAGAATTGGAAACTACAGCTATCAGTTAACTAAGCAATGGAACTACAGAATGGCACACGGAAAGAATGCAGTTAAACTAGCACGAATGCAAAACAGAAAAACTAGCTGAATGCAAGAATGCAATGCAGAAAGAAGGATGCAGTAGTGAATACAAAACAGAATGCCAATTCTACGTAGCTATTTTTAATGGTGAATTCACGCAGAGAGACAAATAATAGTCAACATGTTTTTTTTTTAGGATCCATAAACAAAACAAACAGACATAGACAAGTTCAAAAGACTCAAGACTGACTTGACAGACACGCTTTACAGACTCAGGATTCAATCTCATTTAGCTTGGCACACGAATACACAAAAGAACTTGTGTCCCCAGCAACGACGCCAATTTGATGGTTTGCGTATTTAGTCATTTCAACGCGCTTATCAAATAACTAAAGCTAACTATAGCATAGCTAACCCTAGGTCATTCTTCTCAAGGACACAATGTGCTCAGTTGTGATTTAGTGTGCAGCAAACGGAAGTAGAATCTCAGAGTAAAATACCGACTTGTCTCGGCAATGGCCGAGCTGCTCTCAACAGAGACTGAACCGAGTCAATCTCAATAGAGACGATCCGGCTTGGTCTCGGTCAAGTGCCGACAGACGCGACAGAGGGGGACTATCTCTGTCTCTGACTTAAAGGCAGTAAATAAGGGGGGTTGGAATGCAATTGGAATCAAAACAGAGGTTAACTATAATCAAATACAACTACGCTACTCCTAATGCTATTACTATTACTGTGTTCGTGTTTAGTTCCAATAATCAAGTTCTTTCTGGTTCAATCACTCCAATTACAGTCCTTATCAGCCTCCAGTGTTCTTATGGCAATCGCCAAAGGTCTATCCCTTACCATACCGAGGATTTACACAATCGCCACCTCATCAGTTGGCAGAGATTAAGTTCAAGCTGATTTTAGATTCTCAATCAACAATCGTTAAGTGATTACCTACTGAATTAGCTAAATCAGTTCCAATCGGCTTAGTTTAACATTGTTCCGTTACCAGGTGCAATCGCAACACAGTAATTTAACTTAAATTTCAGGAATGCAATGGAGTTCAGAATTCAGAAAACACTCATAATATTGAAGGCAAAATACAAACACAGGGCCTGGATTCGATGATTCCATCTTCCACGACGATCGCCATGGACGACGGCGATGATTCACCTCAGCTAGCTAAGACGCTGAGGTTCAGGTCCACCAGAGTGCGTTGGTGCTCCAATCGGTCTTCTCTGATAACCTTCAGCCTCTCAGTTCTTAACCTGCATTTCCTCAATCGAGAGAAACGCCATTATCAGCACTGTGTACCACCGTGAGCGGAGGAGAAAAGAACGAGAGAGTTCGGAATTATGAACGCGAGAAAGTTTGAATGCCAAAAGCCCCTATTCGTTCAGAGTTCTATCTATTTATACATGAGTGGACACAGCTAACGATGCTAACAGAATTACATGTACAATTCCTATTCTACCCTTGCTATGACTTGCGTTGCAAGCTACTCCAGGTAGGGACGTGGAGTTGAGCTGGACCCAAGGTGGCTCTGATTGTTGACGAGGCGTTCCCCCTAGATCTACCTAACTGGGCTCCCTGCATGGTTCGAGTCTCGGCCTGGCCGAGAGGCTCTCGGCCTTGGGCTTCGATGGCGACTGAGCTTGGCTGAACCTGCAATGAAGAGATAGTTAGCTACAAACCTTGATTAAGCACAGGTTGTGTTTTACTCAAGTTTTAGGCCATTAATCTGGATCTTAGCTAACAGTCATCTTTTAAGCTCGTGAGTTGCTCAATGGTGCCCTTCTTAGGTCCACTTAAGATGTACATTTTATGACTCATCACCATCGGCGAATGCACCTTTGCCGATGCCATGTTAGACCTGGGAGCCTCAATCAACATCATGCCAGCATCAATCTACAGGTCCCTAAATTTTGGTAACTCAGAACCCACAGGGATGACCATTCAGCTTGCAAACAGGAGCATTGTCCAACCCCTAGGGGTTCTCGAGGATGTTCTCATCCAAGTCAACGAACTAATATTTCCAACTGATTTTTATGTGCTTGACATGGAGGACGAAACATCTGGGAAGGAATCCATTTTAATTCTAGGAAGACCCTTCTTGATGACAGCCAGAACGAAGATTGATGTGCATGCAGGGATGCTCTCGATGGAATTCGGTGATACCTTGGTGCAATTTAATATTTTCGAAGCCATGAAGCACCCAACCGAAGACCACTCTCTCTTTGGCATTGATTTACTTGATGAAATAGTTGAAGAATATCTTCAACTAAATAGAAGCAGTGAAGACATTGAGAAGTTTGCTGAGAACACCGATCAGAGAAGCTGCCTAGGGGTCGTAGAGAAAGAGGCCAACCATGAGGAAGCACAAGACCTTCCCAACTCTGAGGACAACCATAGTGATATTGCTAACTTAGACTTTGAAGCGGAATTGTCTGAATTACTAGACCAAGTCTGCAACCAAGAACACTCAGAATGTACAACTAGTGCAGAGATCAAAGTCGTCGAAGCTAAAAAGCCCTCTATTGCACAATTAGCAACCATTTTCACGGCAGAGATGAAGTCGGCCAGAGAAGACTGAGTCAAGGAAGAAATAAAAGTCAACTCGGTCGAAGAGTCAAATAGCACGGTCGACACACTTGCCGAGATCGTGTCGGCCAAAGAAGACCAGATTCAGGCTAAGGTAAAATTCACCATTCCATACGGATCCAACTCCGAAGAGGCGCAAGAAGCCAATGCCGACTCCAATCTGACAAGGACCAAAGTCACCAAGTCGAGTCGGCTGAAGCAGCCAAAGGCCGAAATCATGTCAGCACACCTGGTGCTGAGTCGAGACCAAGTCGGCCAGACAGATCCGAACCCTGTAATTGAAAACTCTCTACCACTCTCACCACCCTTAGAGCTAAAACCATTGCCGAATCACCTGAAGTATGCCTACCTGGACAAGGAACAACAACTTCCAATCATCATTGCCAACAACCTCCTCCAGGAGCAAGAAGACAAGTTGCTGAAAGTCCTCAGGCAACATAAGAAGGCAATAGGGTGGAAGCTGGCAGACCTTCCTAGCATAAACCCCTCCATTTGCATGCACAGAATCTTGATGGAGGAGGAAATCAAGCCCATAAGGCAGCAGCAAAGAAGACTGAATCAACACTCCTCGACGTGGTTCAAAAGGAAGTCACGAAACTCCTTGTTGTAGGGATCATCTACCCCATTTTGGACAGCCAATGGGTGAGCCCTATGCAAGTGGTTCCAAAGAAGACCGGGATGACCGTCATGAAAAACCAACAAGACGAGTTGGTGCCTACAAGGATTCAGAATAGCTGGCGAGTCTGCATTGACTACAGAAGATTAAACCTGGGAACTCGCAAGGATCACTTCCCTTTGCCTTTCATCGACCAAATGCTTGAGAAACTAATAGGGAAATCCCATTACTGTTTTTTGGATGGATTCTCAGGCTATATGCAAATACATATCGCATCTAAAGACCAACACAAAACGACCTTCACTTGCCCATTTGGTACCTTTGCGTACACACACATGGCATTTGGCATGTGCAATGCTCCGAGTACTCTCCAACGATGCATGATGAGTATCTTCTCGGACTTGCTGCAGGACTGCATGGAGGTATTCATGGATGACTTCACGGTGTACGCCGACTCATTTGAAGCATGCCTGAATAATCTATCTAAGGTGTTGAAGAGATGCATTGACACAAATCTTGTGCTCAATATTGGAACAATGTTAAGCTAAGCCGATTGGAACTGGTTTAACTAATTCACTAGGTAATCATTTAACGATTGTTAATCGAGAACCTAAAATCAGTTCTAAACTTAATCCCTGCCAGTTGATGTGGTAGCGATTGCGTAATTCCTCGGTATGGCAATGGATGAACCTTTGGAGATTGCCATAAGAATTCCCAAGGTTGATATGGATTGAGAATTAGAGTGTAGAAATTGGACTAGACTTGGACTGATAGAACTAAACATGAACACAATTATATCATAATAATACTAATAGTAAACCAGTAGCGTTAGTATACGTTCATTGCATTCATAGTTAGTTTATTTTCTGCATCACTTGCAATTCAAATCCCCCCTGTTTACTGCTTTTCAGTCTAAGGTAGAGATAGTCCACCTTTGTAGCATCTGTCTGCACTCAGCCGAAACCAAGCCGGATTAATCTCTGTTGAGATCATCTCAGCTCAGTCTCTATCGAGAGCGACTAGGCCATTGCCGAGGCGAGTCAATACTCTACATCTCAGATTCTACATCATTTTGCTTCACACTAAATCACAATTGACCACACTGTGTCCTTGAGAAGAATGACATAGGGTTGACTATACTATAGTTAGCTTTAGTTATTTGATGCTTGCTAAAATGACTAAAAATGAGCCTTCTCACTGATCTCAGTAACTGTTGCAGTGCAGGTTGAGGTAATTCGTTTCTGCTTCGTAGGGTGACTACACTGGCATTTCCTCTCAGATTTGGAATGGTTTGAGAGGGGAGATTTCTGGATCCTGCCAACTATAATTGACTCATAGTATTAGCTAACTGTCCAATTTGCGTTTTGAGGTCTTGGATGGTAGCGGTCATGTTCTGCTGGAACTGCACATTGCTGGAGCTCACAGATTATTGGAACTCTAGGTTGCTGGTTGCAAGCTGCTTCATCAGATCTTCCAGAGATGGAGAGGTGCCTTGGGTGGGCACTCTCTATTGTTGCTGTTGGAAAGGTGGTGCTAGGTATTGCAGAGTCGGCTGCTGATAACCTGCTTGCCTTTGATAAGTACTCGGTGTGGATCCGAATTGTTGAGCTGCGTATGGCACCTGATTCGGTCCTGACCGAAATGGCTGCCTCCCATTGTGCTGGCTATGAAATGGCCGATTCTGATACGGCTATTTCCCGTACTGAAATCCACCTATGGCTGCAACGTTCTCTGCTTGATCTAACTCGGTTTCTTGAAGGGTGGGGCACATATCAGTGGGGTGCTCCACGGAAGTACATATGCCACACACTTTCGCTGCCATGGCTGGTGGGTGGTATCCAACTGCAAGTTGTCTCACCAATGATGTCAATTTGGTCAGTTGATTCTCCAGCCTCTGGTTGGAAGCTGCACCAATTTCATTTACCATCCGAGTTTGACTTGGCCCTCTGATCCCAAACTACTGTGTGTTGCTTGCCATATTAGAGATCAAATGCCTTGCTGCTGCTGGCATTTTATCCATTTGGGCTCCTCCACTAGCTACGTCTATCATACTTCTGTCCATCATTGACAGTCCCTCACAGAAATACTGGATCAGCAACTGTTTGCTGATCTGATGGTGTGGACAGGTGGCACAAAGTTTGTTGAACCTTCCCCAGTACTCGTGCAAAGTTTCTCCTGTATGCTGCCTTATCCCACATATCTCATAACTGATGGAAGCAGTTCTGAATGCCAGAAAGAACTTCTCCAGGAATGTGCGCTTCATATCTCCCCAAGTGTTGAAAAGTATTGGCTGAAGATACAACTAATCCTTCGCTGCTCCATCCAGGGAGAATGGGAACGCCTTCATTTTGATGTAGTTTTCCGATATCCCCTACGGCCTCATTGTGGAGCAAACCACATGGAATTCCTTTAGATGTTTGTTAGGGTCTTCTCCTGCAAGACCATGAAATTTAGGCAACAGGTGTGTGAGACCAGACTTCAATTCATATGTTTGAGCCGGCTCCAGTTGTGGGTATTAGATACACCAAGGTTGATACACCATGTCTGGAGTGACCAATTCTTTCAATGTTCTGTCATTATTCTCCATCTGTCCTGGCTCTACAAAAATGTTAGAACTAGAAACAAGTGCGTTAGTGGAAGACAGGTTAGAATTAATGGCAGAATCTAAACTACTACTAGTATCTACTACAGTATTTCTAATTTTTCGTAATCTACGTAAAGTTAATTCTATCTCTGGGTCAAAAGCATACAATGAGTCAGTACTAGTCCTAGTCATGCATTGTACATATTAGGCGGAAAACTAGATTTGAAACAATACTAACAAACACTAAACTATTCTATCAACCAACTACCTAATAATACTTACAAGAATGTAGTACAAAAGGATGCAATATTAAAAAGAATGCAAGTAAACTGTAAAATGCAGAGATAAGTATAAAAAGGTTAACGCTATGTACTACATAAACAAATGTTTTGTACGGGTTTTTCTTTGTTTTTTTTTTCGGTGAATTCACGCAGAAAAATTAACGACAATCAACATGCTGTTTATTTTAGGATCAAAAGCCTAAAAGACAGACACATAAGACTCAATAAAATGACTTGACAGACACTCTACAAACTCGGGATTCGACTTCATTCAACTTGGCACACGAAAACACAAAAGAACTTGTAGTCCCCGGCAACGACGCCAATTTGATAAGGCTCGTTTTTAGTTGTCTTAACGGGCATCAAATAACTAAAGTTAAGTATAGTATAGTCAACCCTAGGTCATTCTTCTCAAGGACACAGTGTGCTCGATTGTGATTCAGTATGGAGTAAAATGACGTGGAATCTGAGATGTAGAATGTGACTCGTTCAGCAACGGTCAAGTCGCTCTCGGTAGAGACTGAGCCGAGATGATCTCGGCAGAGATCAATCTGGCTTGGTTTCGGTTGAGTGCAGACAGACGCTACAAAGATGGACTATCTCCGTCTCAGACTGACAAGCAGTAAACAGGGGGGATTCTTATGCAAGTAAAGGAGAAAATAAACTAAAACTATAAATGCAATGAACATATACTAATGCTATTGGTTTACTATTAGTATTATTATGATATAACTGTGTTCGTGTTCATTTCTATTAGTCAAAGTCCAGTCCAATTTCCGCACTCCAGTTCTCAGTCCATATCAGCCTTGGGAATCTTATGGCAATCGCCAAAGGTTCATCAATTACCATATCAAGGAATTACGCAATCGCTACCTCATAAGTTGGCAGGGATTAAATTCAGAGCTGATTTTAGGTTATCGATTAACAATCATTAAATGATTACCTACTAAATTAGTTAAACCAGTTCCAATCGGCTTAGCTTAACATCGTTCACAATTCAATTGCAATCGCGGATTACATCGTGAATTAAGGGAGAGGAAGAGAATGGAAATAGGAAATGCAGAGTGAAATTGATCAACAGAAAATAGAGTACAAACAAAGTGGTCTGAATTCAGGTGGATCCATCTTCCACGACGATCGCCATGGTTGATGGCGGTGCTTCACCTCCAATAGCCTGAGCGCTAAGGATCAGATTCACCAGAGTGTGTTGGGAATCCTAATCAGTCCCCTTTGACAAACTTCGGCTTCCCAATCTCAAACCTGTATTTCCTCGATCGAGAGAAACACCAATGCAACATCGTGCACCACCGTGAGCGAAGGAAAATGAGAGTGAAGAGGTGAAGATAATGAGAGTGTGTTTAAAATGAATTCAAAAGACCTCTAAAAAGTGCACAGCTCCTCCTATATATACACAAGCTGTGACCTGCTATGCCTAATGATTCCTAACATAATTACAACATGAATTGCCTATTCTACCCTTGCGTATCTTGCGTAGTCAGCTACTCCAGGAGTGACGTGGCAGTTGAGCTGGAGCTAAGGTGGCCCTGAGCTAGATAGCTGACGTGGATAACATCTTGGGGCTGCTCCTTATTGGCCTGCACCTACTTGAGTTGATAGGTCGTGAAGCCTAGCCTGATCTGGTTTGACCGAGATAGAGTCAGTCTTGGTTGAGATGACTTCATCTCGATTGAGTCTTCTTATGATGGTCCTTAGAACATCTCAGGTGATCCTACAAGATTAGAAGAGTTAGCTAAGAACCTCGAATTAGGACATATTTGTGTTTTCTTTATTCTTAGGTCCATAATATGAATCTCAGCTAACACCCAATTCTTAAGCACAAGATAGTCCTGAAAACTTCCTTCTTAGGACCATAAAAGGTGCATAATCTGTGACTCATCAGTCCTAAAAATGAGTGAACTTCATGCAAAGAAGCGCGGTTTGGAAGTGAGGTGATGTTGTCTATCTTAGCTTTGTCCACCTCAATGCCTCTACTGGAGACCAGATGTCCAAACACTATTCCCCTAGTCACCATGAAATGACACTTTTCAAAATTGAGCACAAGGTTTGTGTCAATGCATCTCTTTAACACCTTAGATAGATAACTTAGGCATGCTTCAAATGAGTCAGCATATACTGTGAAGTCATCCATAAACACCTCCGTGCACTACTGCAGTAGGTTCGAGAAGATACTTGTCATGCAGCGTTGGAACGTACTCGGTGCATTGCATAGGCTAAATGGCATACGAGTATATGCAAAGGTACCAAATGGGCAGGTGAAGGTCGTTTTATGCTAGTCTTTAGGTGCAATATGTATTTGCATGTAGCCTGAGAATCCGTCCAAAAAGCAGTAATGGGATTTCCCTGCTAGTTTTTCGAGCATTTGGTCAATGAAAGGCAAAGGAAAGTGATCCTTGCGAGTTTCCTGGTTTAAACATCTGTAGTCAATGCAGACTCGCCAGCTATTCTGAATCCTGGTTGGTACCAGCTCATATTGCTGGTTTTTCATAACAGTCATCCCAAACTTCTTTGGCACCACTTGCACAGGGCTCACCCATTGGCTATCCGAAATGGGATAGATAATCCCAACAACAAGGAGTTTGGTGACTTCCTTTTTAACTACGTCCAAGAGTGTTGGATTCAGTCTTCTTTGTTGTTGCCGTATGGGCTTGACTTCCTCCTCCATCAAGATTCAGTGCATGCAGATGGAGGGGTTTATGCCAGGAAGGTCTGCTAGCTTCCACCCTATTGCCTTCTTATGTTGCCTTAGGACCTCCAACAACTTGTCTTCTTGCTCCTAGTGGAGGGTGTTGGTAATGATGATTGGGAATTGTTGTTCCTTGTCCTAGTAGGTATACTTTAGGAAGCTCGGCAATGGTTTCAGTTCCATGGGTGGTGGCAATAATGGAGATTTTTTAGTTACTGGGCTTGGATTCGTCTGGCCAACTTGATTTGGACTCAGCACCAGGTGCACCGACCTGATTTTGACCTTTGGCTGCTTCCGCCGGCTCGACTTGGTGACTTCGGTTCTTATTGGATTGGAGTCAGTATTGGCTTCTTGCACCGCTTCAGAGTCGGATCCAGATGGAACATTGATTTCTACCTCAGCCTAAGTCTGGTCTTCATTGGCCGAGACGGTCTCAGCAAGCGTGTCGGCTTGGCTGTTTGACTCTTCGGCCGAGTTGAACTTTATCTCTTCCTTGACTCGGCCTTCTCTAGTCGACTTAATCTTGGCCGTGAAAATGGTCGCTAATTGTGCAATGGGAGACTCTTCAACTTTAGTGCCTTTGGCTTCTACATCATTTGTACACTCTAAGTGTTCTTGGTTGCAGACTTGGTCTAGTAATTTAGACAATTCAACTTCAAGGCCCAAGTTAGCAATATCGCTACGGTTGTCCTCAGAGTTAGAAAGGTCTTGTACTTCTTCATGGTCGGCCTCTTCATCTGCGACCCCTAGGCAGTTGATCTCGTCAGTGCCTCCAACGAACTTCTCAATGTCTTCATTGCTGCTATTTAGTTGAAGGCATTCTTTAACTATCTCATCAAGTAAATTAATGCCAAAGAGAGAGTGGTCCTCGGTTGGGTGCTTCATCGCTTCGAAAATATTAAATTGCACCAAGGTATCACCAAATTCCATCGAGAGCATCCCGACATGAACATCAATCTTCGTTCTGGTTGTCATCAAGAAAGGTCTTCCCATAATTAAGGTGGGTTCCTTCCTAGACGTCTCATCCTCCATGTCTAGCACATAAAAATTAGCTAGAAATATTAGTTCGTTGACTTGGACGAGAACATCCTCGAGAACTCCCATAGGTTGGACAATGCTCCTATTTGCAAGTTGAATGGTCATCCTTGTGGGTTCCAAGTCTCCAAAATTCAGAGACATATAGATTGCTGTGGGAATGACATTGATCGAGGCTCCCAAGTCCAACATGGCATCGGTAAAGGTGCATTCGCCAATGGTGCATGGGACAGAAAAGATTCCAGGGTCTCTGCATTTCTTTGTTAAGGTTGGAGCACCTATAGTGAGTTATTCATTTCTTGTCAGGGCCAACACCACGCCGCCAATTTCCCTGCTCCCCTTTATCTTTCTCCTTTTGTGTATACACAATTCCTTGAGGAATTTTGCATACTTAGGGACCTATTTAATAGCGTCGAAGTGGAATATTGATTTCCACCTTCCGGCACATCTTCAACAATTCTTCATCTAACTCTGGCTTCCTTGCCGAGATGGTTTGAGATGGAAATGGAAATGGAACAGTTGTATCTGGCTAAGACTACAAGTCAGCATTTGGCACAAAGTCGGCTTCAGTTGATCTCGGCAACTGCTGCAGTGTAGGTTGAGGTAATTCTTTTCTACTTCGAAGAGTGACTTTGAGGTCTTGGATGGTGGTGGTCATGTTTTGCTGGAACTGCATATTATTAGAGCTCACAGATTGCTGGAACTCTAGGTTGCTGGTTGCAAGCAGCTTCATTAGGTCTTCCAGAGATGGAGAGTTGCCTTGGGTAGGCATTCTTTGTAGCTGTTGCTGTTGGAAAGGTGGTGCCTGATATTGCGGAGTCGGCTATTGATAACCTGTTTGCCTTTGATAGGTATTCGATGTGGATCCAAATTATTGAGCTGCGTATGGCCCCTGATTCGGTCCTTGCCGAAATGGCTGTCTCCCATGTTGTTGGCTATCAAATGGCCGGTTTTGATACGGCTGTTTCCCGTACTGAAATCCACCTATGGCTCCAATGTTCTCTGCTTGGTTCGAATCGGTTTCCTGAAGAGTGGGGCACATATCAGTGGGGTGCTCCACGGAAGTACATATGCCACATACCTTCGCTGCCATGGCTGGTTAGTGTTGTCTAACTACAAGCTCTCTCACCAATGATGTCAATTCGGTCAGCTGATTCTCCAGTCTCTGGTTGGAAGCTGCACTGATTTCATTCACCATCCGGGTTTGACTTGGTCCTCTGATACCGAACTGCTGCGTATTGCTTGACATATTGGAAATCAGGTGCCTTGTTGCTGCTGGCGTTTTATCCATCAAGGCTCCTCCACTGGCTGCGTCTATCATGCTTCTATCTATCATTAAGAGTCCTTCATAGAAATATTAGATCAACAACTATTCGCTGATCTGATGGTGTCGACAAGTGGCATAGAGATTGTTGAACCTTTCCCACTACTCGTGCAAAGTCTCTCCTATATGCTGCCTTATCCTACATATCTCCTTTCTAATGGACATGATTCTGATGCCGAAAAGAACTTTTCGAAGAATGTGCGCTTCATGTCTCCCCAAGTGTTGAAAAGCACTAGCTGAAGATACAGCCAATCCTTCGCTACTCCGTCCAAGGAGAATGTGAATGCCTTCAATTTGATGTAATCTTCTGATATCCCTTGCGGCCTCATTATGGAGCAAACCACATTGAATTCCTTTAGATGCTTGTGGGGGGTCTTCTCCTGCAAGACCATGAAATTTAGGCAACATGTGTATAAGACCAGACTTCAATTCATATGTTTGAGCCGGCTCCAATTGTGGGTATTGGATACACTAAGGTTGATACACCACGTATGAAGTGGCCAATTCCTTCAATGTTCTGTCATTATTCTTCATCTGTTATGGCTCTATAAAAATGTTAGAACTAGCAACAAGTGTGTTAGCAGAAGACAAGTTTGAATTAATGGCAGAATTTGAACTACTAGTAGTATTTACTACAGTATTTCTAATTTTTCGTAATCTATGTAAGGTTAATTCTATCTCTGGGTCAAAAGCATACAATGGGTCAGTACTACTCCTAGTCATGCATTGTACATATTAGGCGGAGAATCAGACTCAAAACAGTACTTACAAATAGTAAACTACAACTGCCAATCAACTACCTAATAGAACTACAAGAATGTAATATAAAAAGAATGTAATGTAAAAAGAATGCAAGTCAACTGTGAGATGCGGATATGAATGCAAAACAGAATGCCAATACTATGCGCTAACACTTTATTCTTAAGCATAACATAGTCTTGTAAACATCCTTCTTAGGTCCATAAAAGATGCATAATTTGTGACTCATCAGTCCATCATCATCAAACCTTCATAAAAGTATTGAATCAGCAATTGCTTCACTGATATGGTGATGTGGATATGTGGCACAAAGCTTGTTGAACCTCTCCCAATATTCATGCAGTGTCTCGCCAGAGTGTTTCCTAATCCCATAAATCTCCTTCCTTATGGTCGCTGTTCTGGACGCCTAGAAGAATTTCTCCAAGAACATGCTCTTCATATCCCCCCAAGTGTTGAAGAGAATCGGCTATAGATACAACCAATCTTTTGCAACTCCATCCAAGTAGAATGGAAACGTTTTCATCTTGATGTGGTCTTCTGGTATCCCCTGCGGCCTCATCATGGAACAAACAATGTGAAACTCCTTTAAGTGCTTGTGAGGATCTTCGCCTGCAAGACCATGAAACTTAGGTAATAAATGAATTAGACTGGACTTTAATTCGTAACTTTGAGCTGGCTCTAGTGGTGGGCATTGAATGCACCATGGTTGATACACCATATCTGGTGTGGCCAACTCCTTCAAAGTTCGATAATTGTTCTCCATTGATCCTGCCTCTTGGTGCTCATAAAAGATAGATTCATCAGTAGTAAAATTACTATTCTCAGAATTCTAAATAGAATCAGAACTATTGTTATCAGGTGTTACAGTATGCCTAACTTTCCTTAAACGATGCAAAGTTCTTTCTATCTCAAGATCAAAAGCATGCAATGGCTCAGAACTACTTCTAGTCATGCATCATTAGTTTATGTAAAAGAAGTAAAATGCAAAACAAAATGCAGAATAGAATGCAAAAAAGAAAAATGTAGCAAAGATAAGGTGCAGTAAAAGAACAGATTCGGTATACCAGACGACTCAGACAAAAGACAGACTTTATAACTCAAAAACAAACATATTCCATAGACTCGGGATTCGGCTTAAACTCAGTTTTGGAATACAAAGACACAAAAGAATTTGTATCCCCAACAACGACGCCAATTTGATAAGCGGGATTTTAGTCATCTTACACGCCTCAAATAAATTCTAAAGCTAACTATAGTATAGATAACCTAGGTCGATTCTCTCAAGGACATAGTGTGTTCAGATTGTACTAAGTGTGAAAAATAGAGTTAATGCAGAAAACATCAAATGCAGAGTACCGACTCGCTCTCGGCAAAGCACAGACTCGGACGCAACAGAGTCAGATTGACTCGGTTTCAGATGGACGTCATGGAGTCGGATTGACTCGGTCTTGAACTCTAGAAAAGCAATAAATAATGGGTTTTGTGTTTAAGTGTAGAAAATAAACTAAGTACTGAAAGTAAACTAAACTACGCTAAACTAGTCTATACTAACTACTGTACCAATTCGGAAATCAACACACAACAAGTAGCCATTTTTACTTAGAATTGTACTCCGAATCAACCTTAGATTCTTACAACAATCGTTGAACGTTTGTCCATTGCCATATCAGGGATTTACAAAATCGCTACCTCATCAGTTGGTAGGGAGTTTGTACTTGGTTTATTTTAGGTTCTCTACCTAATCAGATTATTAAACCAATTCCAATCGGTCCTAGTCTAACGTGGTCTACTTTAACAACATGCAATCGCAACAAAGGAAGAGTATATTGAAGCACAAGAATTATAATTAAGAAATAGAATTGCAAACTAGTTATGTCATTGAAAATAGAATTGAATACAATGTGAGAAATTTAGGAATTCTAGAGAATTCACCTTCCACGACGATCGCCTTGGAAGGACAGTAGTGTTGCACCAATGATGGCCAGACATTGAGATTTCCGTCCAAGGAATTGCATCGACTATACCGAGTGATCACCTTCAATAGCTTCTAGCTTCCCAAATCCTGGTCTTGTACCTCCTCAATCAAGAGAGACACCTTACTAAAGCTTCATGTACCACCGTGCTAGCTTGGAGTGTCTGTAGTTGCTGACGGTGCTAGGTCTAGATTCTACTGAAATTCCCCCCGAAGACATGGCCTGGTGTGCTCTATTTATACACAAGCTGGCCAAATCTAAATCTAATCTCTCAAAATCATTGATTCCTTGATCCTAGCATATTACAAATTTGAATTACTGATTATAGATTTTCAATCCTAGGAGATCAAAAATTTGAGTTATAGATTACAGATTCTCAATCCTAGGAGATTACAAATCCCTTAATTCTAGCAAAATCATATGTGCGTGACGGATTCCTTGATTCTAGGAAAATCAAATTTGTATTATAGATTCCTTAATTTTAGCATAAAATCATATCTGCATTCTTGCTGGAGTGATTTTGGTCACTGAAGTCGGCTTCGGCCAAGATGCTCCCAGCTTTTGCTTGGCCGAGATGCTCCCGACTATCAAGCTTGAAAAACAAGTTCAATCTTTTGTTAGTTAAAATATTTATTTTGGCACAAATTTATATTTTTCCTATTTCTAGGCCCTTAATGCGAATCTTAACTAAGACAGGACTCTTAATCGCTAAATAATCTTAATAATACCTATCTTAAGCCCTTGTGAGGTATATAAAATATGACTTATCAATGAGCTACCATATAAAAAATGGTTATATAGGCTCAAAGAGGGTAAGCAAGGGATTTATTGCAAGGTAGGTCTATTTGGCTAGTAGCTTATAAAGAAAAAAGGTCTAGATCATCTCATTAATGTATGTGAGACAAGAAAATTAGAGTCAAGGCAAAACCTAGAGTAATCTAGCAACATATGTGCAAAATCACACAAGAAAGAAGAGAATGGCAAGTTGAAAGCCATTATATACAAGGCTCAAGATCTCACATGGTTAAAATGCTCTATCACTATTGGTTCAAATTTAATTTTTCAGCCACTTATTGCCTAAAGATGCATAAATTTTGTTCCATGTCAAGTTATGAAACCTCTTAATCGAGGATTATGCACTACCTCTTCAGGTTTTATTCAACCTAAAGAAATCCATTTAACTTTGCAAAATATTTTTCTCAATAATCGGAAAATAGAAAAACAAAAAACAAAAACAGAAAAATGAAAGAATAAAAAAAGAAAAAGAAAAAAAGGGAACCGGAGTCAACGCGAACCTAGCATATAACGAAACCGGAGTTGGCATAGAATTGGTAGAAAACGAGGCACACGCACAGAGCCGGAGTCGGAACAGAACCAGTAGAACATAATAACACACGAAAAAATAGGCAAAACAAAAAAAACTGCACCCAACTACACTACACCCCCCACACTTAAAGGATGCATTTTCCTCAATGCAAGGTATGAACATAAAGGGTATGGAGTAAACTTTCTCAAGGTGTGCTTGGGTTGGGTGTATTTCTGGGAGGGTCGGTTCAATCAGCAAAGCAAAATACTCTCCACTTCGCCCTCCATCATTGTCGAACCTTCATGAAAAGGCTTTAATCAATGCGCATTGACCTTGAAAATCTTGTTAGTAGCTTCATCTCTCAATTCAATTGCACGATAGGGAAAAGCATTAGTAACAACAAATGGTCTTGCATCTTCAAGCTTTGGTGAAGGAAATGCGTGATTATTGAAGGAAGCACAATTTTGGCTTTAGTGAAGCATCTTCAAGCGTCCTCTATAATCTAACAATAGATCCTTGCAAAAGTGATGGAAGTGACTCCATGATGCATTTTGGAGTGTTGATCCTTTGGCATTAACCGATCATGGCTTGGGTGGATCTTCCATGGCTTCATTTGGGAGACTTAGTGGTTGAATCTATACCAAGGCTGCTAATGTTGGAGATACTGCTGGGATGGGTCCTGATCCTTCAGAGCATTTGTACAAACTCAAAGCAAGGATTCATCAGGAAAATCTACCAGGTTTTTTCATTCATCCTCTCTATGTCAACTAGTTGGTTAAATAACTAAAGTGCCATTGGTTTAACTTCCAAGAGTGGAAAACTTCTTTTAAATTATTTTTGGAAACATTTGGCTTTTGTCTTTCATCCCTTGATATTTGGCTTCATTTGGCTGGGTGGATTGAGGTTGTTAAATTCCTTAATCATTTCCATGCACGTTTGGAATTTGTCCGTGAATGCTTTTAATTTTGTAAAAACACCAATAGTTTAGCATAAATAAAATAACCATTCTTAAATGGGGTTGTCGACCAAATCTTGTAACTTTTACTATGCTAATGAAGGGGTTCTATGTTAATGATAAAATTTTGGATGCACTATACATTTACGATGAAATGGTTGCACAAAGGAAAATTGATTTGAATGTAAAAATTGGAGATGTCATACAACACGTTTCCAAGATTTAAGCATTTGGAATCAATATTGTAAAATGATAGGGAAATTAATGATATACTTAATTGCTAAAAATTTAGATGCAAGAAAAAGGAAATGTCGAATCTCAATATGCAAGAGAAGAATGAGCAAACTAGGAAAAAAAGGGAATAACTGCAGGCATTGTTCAAGGATGGTAAATATGAAAGACCCACAAGGTTTATTATGATTCCAACTTTAGTGATGAGGGGAAACAACAAATCAAGCCAATGAAAATCACAGGTAATTTCAATATGAACTCTATGTTATGAAGTTTGTTAAAGGTGCTTCCTAATGGCATACCCTCATTTTTTCACTTATCATTTTCTGGAAAATAGAACTCATAATCTGTATCATAATATTACCAAGAGTTAGAGAAGATGGGTATGTTATTGAATCCATATATTCATACCACTTTTTCCTGATTTCGATTTTAATGAAGTTCTTAGTAAGCTATTCAAGGAACTTGGTATGGCTGTGGATGACATGAAGGAATTTATGGAGAGTTGGCATCTATTTTCTAGCAAATTTTCCTATGCCTATACAGCAATATGCTAATTGTTGGTGTATTTGAATAGCTCATATTCTGCCTCCATAGATATGAAACAAAGTTTAATGCTTACTTGGATGGCCTTGAAGCATCTGGCATGACCAATCCCTCTCTAAGGTTACAAGTACAACAACTTTCTACATCATTAAAGTGGATACTACACTTGATGATAAACTTAAGCGAATTGGTTCTATTGAGGCTTTTGATCTTAGAGGAAAGAAAGCACGGGGAATGTTCTGTCAATGGTGATCTTCAAGTAAACCATAATAACTCCAAAAAAGGCATCATGAGAGCCTTTTATTGAGCCTCAACATTTTGTGTAATATTGGGAGGTTCATCAACTGTGTGATGAGTTCCATTAGAGCTTGAATTTTCATCTTGTTCCAAATTAATTGTCCATCTATTGATAGAAGAGATATTTTATTCATTTAAAGTAGTAGATTCTTAGAAACATTCAAGACAAAGTCAAAACTCTATCAACATTCAAAGATCAAGCACAAGTAGCTTTACTATCTAAAGTTGAGTCAAAAATCATATTTTATTGTTGTCAAACATATTTTTTAGATATCTAAAAGGTACTACTAATCTTGGTTTTGGGTATAAAAAATCTAATCAATACAAGTTGAAAGGCTATAATGATACCAATTTTGATGGAGATAGAACAGAAAGGAAAAGCACTATAGTGGAGGATGCCACTTCATTGGAGCTAATCTAGTATCTTGGACTAGTAAGAGGCAAGGTACTATAGCCCTCTCCATAACAAAAGTAGAGTACATCTCAATTGCACAATGTTGATGTCAGCTTCTTTCGATCAAGAACCAGCTTAAAGATTACAACATATATGAGAGTAACAACCCTCTTCTTTGTGACAATACTACTGCAATTAATGTGTAAAATTCCCATCTTTCATTCTCATGCTAAGCATATATAAATTAAGCATCATTTTATTAGGTATTATGTTTAGAAAAGAAATTTAGATTTAAAATTTATCAACATTGAAAATCAATTAACTAACATCTTTACAAAACCCCTTCTTGAAGATAAGCTTGTTCATATCAAGAATCTTCTTGATATAACATTCGTTATGGAATGAATTTTAAAGTCCATATGGTTTAGGCATCCATAGCATGTGTGTCCATAAAATGTATTTCCATACCATATTCAACCATAACATAGTTGCATAATAGTAACTTTCTCTTTTACTCACTAAGTCATTTTGTTTTTAACTATCTGTTTCGTAAAATGTTTTTTACCATTATAAATCCCTAATCGCTAAGTTTTTCACCATTCAATGCTTTTATTATCTTTAGATATAAAATGTTTTTCTTAAATCATTTTTACCTGTAAAGCTTTGTTGTCTCCTTGTTATTGCAAAAACTGTGTTGCTTTCTTTTTGAATTCTTACTTCCTCTCTAAACCCTACCTTTAACCCTTATAAATGGTCCACAATGCTAACCCTTGTAACCTGGACCTCTTGACCATCTTTATGGAAGATAGCACCATAAACCCTAACGATCTAGTAGTCTACACATAGTATTTCTTCGACATCCCAACTCTCACAGATATGGGGATTGACTTCACATCTAAGTTAGCCTCATGTGGGATATTTCCCTTCTTCGACCAAGTTGTGCATAATTAATTCGAGAATTTTAGAACAATTACAAGTTCAACAAAATGGCCTTCCTTGGAAAGGTTTTGGGCATGAATGTCAATATTGACATCCCTACAATTGCTACGACTACTTGGTGTGTACTTGGAAAAGTGTATGAGTTCGGCTGGAAGAGTGCCTATAGTGGCATGCCAACTATAGAAGAAGCCTTGTTGAGACCAAATGCTGAAGGGCCCTGTGCCCTAAAGGCACGCATCTTTCAAGAGATGCTTAACAAAGGTATCCTTCACAAGGCTAACTTAAAGGATTACCTCTCAAACACCCATCTCTTTACTTTGTTCCACATGGTGATTGGCCAAAAATTCAACCTCCCAAGTCTGCTTTTTGCACACTTGAGGATGAATTTGAAAGGCAAGGGATTCAAGAAAAACCATATCACCCATTATGCTCTAATCACCAAGGTTTTCTGAAATCAGAAGGTGCTAGATGCCTTTTAAACCTTGCCTATAGCTGAACCTACAAAGTATGGCCACTCCTTTAAACAACAAAGATTTGGGAAAACAATATCATTCCTATAAAGCTGGATGATAACTTGTATTTAGTCGTCTTACGCGCATCAAATAAACTAAAGCTAACTATAGTATAGCTAACCCTAGGTCAATTCTCTCAAGGACAAAGTGTGTTCTAATATGGCTAAATGTGAAAATCAGACTTAATGTAGAATACGTCAAGTGTAAAATGCCAACTCACACTCGACAAAGACTGATCTGATTCGGTCTCGGTAGAGACGAATCCAACACGGCCTCGGCTAAGCATAGACTCAAAAAGACATGACGGAGTTAGACTAACTCGGTCTAGGACTAAAATGCAATAAATAAAAGAGGGGGTTTGCATTTGAGTGCAGAGAAATACTAAGGACTGAAAGTAAACAAAACTATGCTAAGCTAACTATTGTATCAAATCAGAATTCAACACATAGTTGGTCCTTAATTCCTTACCTAAAATTATACTCCTAATCAACCAGAAACTCTTACGACAATCGTCGAACATTTATCTCTTGCCATACCGAGGATTTACATAATCTCTACCTCATTAATTGGCAAAGAGTATGTGCTTGGTTGATTTTAGGTTCTCTTACCTAACAAGGTTATTAAACCAGTTCCAATCAGTCTTAGTTTAACGTGATCCACTCCTCTCATTGTGAAATTGCGACAAAGAATCAACACACTAAAGCGTAGGGATTAAAATCAAAAGACAGAATTACAAATTGGTTGTGTTATTGAAAATATCATTGAATACAAGGTGAGAATTCAGAGATTCAAGAGAATTCGCCTTCCACGATGGTCGCCTTGGAAGGATGGCGATGGTTCACCACTAATGGCCAGGCATTGTGGTTTTTGCCCACCAGAATGCGTCGACTATACCGAGCAATCACCTTTGACAACTTCTAGCTTCCCAATTCCTGGTCTTGTACCTCTTTAATCAAGAGAGACACCTTACTGAAGCTTTTGTACCACTGTGCTAGCTAGGAAGAACTGTAATTGCTGATAGCGCTAGCTCTAAATGCTACTGAAATTCCACACACTAAACTCATGCCTTACGTGCCCTTATAAACATGCAAGGCAACTATGCTAAATCTAAACATAATCCTACAGAATCGATGATTCCTTGATCCTAACATATTTCTTGCTGAGTTACCCGAATTACATATTTCCCTTATCCTAATAAATTTCTTGTTGAGTTACCCAAATTACATATTTCCCTGATCCTAATAGATTTCTTGCTGAGTTACCCAAATTACATATTTCCTAATTTACTCTTCCTATGATCACGCATTATTCCTTGTATGCTAGAGTGGTTTTTGTCTCTGATATCGGTCCTAGCCGGGACCGCTTCTTTGGGCCAAGATGCTCCTTTTGGGCTGAGATGCTCTCGACTTTCAACCCTGCAAAACAAGTCCAACCTTTTTATCAATTAAAATCCTCATTTTCGCACATATTTATATTTTTTCCTATTTCTAGGCCCATAATTCGAATCTTAACTAAGATAGGATTTTAATCACTAAATAGTCTTACTAATATCCATCTTCAACTTTTCTGAGGTGTATAAAATATGACTTATCACTGGACACAATGAATTTGATTTCACTTGTTGATGTCAAGCCCACAAAAGTTGAATTGGTAGTAGCATCGAAAAAGCCAACATCTAAACACTTAGCCCTAACCACTAAGACCACTAGAGCTTATGTGAAGTAGAGGAAGCTGATCATACCTGCCTTAAATGATGACGAAGAGGTAGTTGCTAAAACCATACCACCTTTAGTGGTGGAAGAAGAAAAAGATAATGATGATGAGGTCCCCTTGATCATAAGGATCAAGAGAAAAGCACCAACTAAAGAGCCTTATGGTGCAAGCCTTCCAACTCCATTTTTTTACAACGATTTTGAAAAGTAAACGCTTCCAAACCATACCTAAACATGACTATCCCAAACCATCTTCACCTACACATATCTCTTTTATCTCTCCACCTCCACAAAATCCAATTCCTGAACTAATCACCATCCTAGACACCCCTTCTCAAACACCTCAAACCTCACAAAAAAAAAAAAACAAACCACTCCAGAAAACCCAAACACCTCACCATTACATGGTATCCCTCTTTCACCTATACAACCTGTCATCCAAATCGTTGGACATTGATTTTCTAGAGATTTAGTCATTATTTCACCTATCAAAATACTAGATTTTTTATGTTATGGGTGGCATAGGGTCAACCTAGGTTGGTTCTCTCAAGGACATGTGGTTATAATGTTTTCTATTGTACAAGGCTAAAAAGGTATAGATCCGGGAGTGTAGACTATAGATGGACTCGATATGGAAAAGTAAATAGGGGGTTTTAGCAATAAGAAATAAAGTTTGCAAAAAGTAAATGGCTATCTAGGAAAGTAAAGACTATGTAAGGTTATTACAATTATTAAGACATATTTATCCTATCACTATCTCGACTTATCAATTAATTGGTTTTAGGTCTGATTCCTACCATGCAAGTGCTTTCTCACCAGCTCAAATTCCTAAGACAATCGTCTAACATTCGTCCATTGCCTACTGAGGGCTTACACTATCTCGGCCTCGAGTTTGGTAGGGATTACGCCCTTGGCTGATGTAGGTTATCTATTGATTACCTATATTATTGTTAGAGTGGTTCCAATCGGCCCTTAAACTAATGTATTCTATTCCTAGCAAGCATAATCATGACCAAGCAAGAATAGATTAAGCTACAAAAATTACAACATAGCAGCAAAGGAATTATAACCATTCATTGATTAACCTATACAGCGATACAAGGAAAAGTGTATGATGCATGGATGGAATATGGATTAGCTTCCCATGATGATCGCCAGTGGTAGCTAAAGTGTTCCATCGAAGTTGGCCAAGTACTAAGGGGTTAAATCACTAAGTAGTGTGCTAGCGAGCCCTGACAATCTCCTCTTAGCAACTGGTCGCTACCCAGAGATAGGTCCTACATCCACTCGATCGACTGGACTCCATATTGACGCGCCATGTAACAAAGAGGAAGGAATTGAACTTAGGCTCAGGGGGAGGAAAAGTGTGTATGTGTTAGGCTAAGCGTGTGTGTATGTTCACTAACCTTTGAGCATAACTATGCATCTTTATTTATACATGCATCAACTAACTAACTCTATAACCAAAATAACTGAAATAATGGACTTAAATGCCTGACATAATAGAATTACTAGAAATAACAACTCTCTAAATACTTTCCTAACTAATCCCGTGCTAATTTACACTTGTACACGTGTTTGAATTTGCTGAAGTGGGATCAGTCCTTGATGTCGGGATGGATCTAGATGGATGGGAGTCGACATTTGATTTGAGGTTGGCATCCGCTCTAAAGTCGGCGTTCCCTTTGAAGTCTGCATCTAGATAGAATTTGGCATCTGGATAAAACATGGACATAGAGTCGTCCTACGGAGTCGGCTCTATAGGAGTCGGCATCTGACTGTTGATGATAGAGTCAACATTGTGGAGTTGGCTTCATCTGATTTGGGACGATTCCGGCCTCAACTAGGAAGGCTTCATCTAGCTAGGACGGAGTCGGCCTGAGGGTTTCGTCTGGCCTAAACATCTTCCTCTAGTTGAATTGACTTCGTCCAGACTCTCTTTTAACCTGCAAAACAAGACTTCTCTTTTTGTTAGCTAAAATCAATAACTTAGCCAAGATTTGTATTTTCCTTTAGTTTAACCTTGGAAATCTAAATCTTAGCCAATACATGATTCTTAACTACAATTTAGAATCTATTCTACCCATCTTAAGACCTTGTAGGGGGTATAAACTATGAATTATCAAAACCCCAGACTTAACTTGTTGCACTCCTAGGCAAAATCAAGAAAAATCATTTAGGAAAATTTTTTGAAAAACATTTGACTACAAAAGGAAGATATGAATTTATTATGTGATAAAACTGACAAAGCATACGTTCACCCCAAATTCAAGATTTCCAACCATCTATGAAAGTCTATTCTCCACATCCAAAGGAATTAAGCAATATCTAAATTTCAAAAGATGAACCGAAACTAATAGAGTCCTTATTAGGTAATTCTCTCATTCTCTCAAGTGTTTTGGGTTTGTGTTTTCACTCAAACATCTTATGTTAATAGCACTACCAAGCTTTGACTAGCCTCTAACTTTTTACAACTTTGAGCATACATGCCATAATGATCAATAAGACTTTTATTTGGGTTGTAATGTGGCCAAGGTTAAGGTGGGATATAAGGAAGGAAAAGTGAGTTTTGATAACCAGAAGGGAAGAAAGGAGCAATGGGGAGTAATGCTTATAAGTATGGAGATTACCTCCAACATACTACAAGTCTTTTCATTTTAAATACCCATCCAACTCTACTTTTGCCTTTGTATTTTTTTTTTTTCTCACTTTTGGAATTTTCCTTTTTGAGCTTCTGCGGCCTTGGCTGCATTTTGCAACCTTTTTGCTTTGTTGCTGCCCTTTTCCTTTTTATCCACCAAATTTTCTTTTCTACCCTTTTTCTTTTATTTCAACATCCCATTTTTTTTCTTTCAACATACATGGGCCTCACTTGGTACGATTGTTTTGACGTACTCAGAGTGCCACCCCCACACTTATTGTGGACCCTACTCCCAAAACAATTCCAAAGCTCCTTTGACCCCCCCCCCCAAGGTTAGGGTTGATCATGGTTTTTTCGGCTATTGGTCTTGTGATGAGCTATCTTATCAAAATGAAGGTTTATAGACTCAAAGGGGTTAACAAGGGATTCATTGCAAGGTGGGCCTTATTTAGTCAGTAGTTTACATGAAAGAAGGCCTAGATCATATCATTACTACATGTAAGTCAAGAAGTATAAAAGAGTCAAGGCAAAACCTAGAGTAATTTAACAATATAAATGCAATTTCACACAAGAAAAGAAGAGAATGGCAAGATGAAAGCCATTTTTTATGTATAAGGCTCAAAATCTCAATTGGTTTAATTTCTCTACACTTATGGTTTCAACTTAGAGATTTTTCAATCACTTATTGTCTAAGGATGTAAAGATTCACTTTTAATGTCAAGTTGAAAAAATTCTCTTACCCAAGATAATGTATTACTTCTTCATGCTTTATTCTACCTAAGGAAATTCATTTGGGTTTTCAAAACTTTTTTCTCAACAATTAGACAACGAAAAGCAAACAAACTTAAAACAACTAACAGAAAAGCAAAAAAATGAAACATGAAAAACAGAAAACAAAAACCACACACAATTGACATCGACACAGACCCGACACACAACAAGATGAAAGACAAAAATGACACATGAGACAAAGTCAGCGCAGACCCGATCTTAGCATGGAACTAGAGTCGGCACAGACTCGGTCGAAACGCTACACGCCTGGAGTCGGTAAAAACAACAACACGAAAAAAACAATACATACGAACAATAAGTAAAGCAGCAACACCGAAACTACTCCTAGCTATACTACAACCCCCCATCACACACACACACACTTAAACAATGCATTGTCATCAATGCATACTAGCATAAGAGAATATGGAAATTACTTCAGTGTTTCTTCCGAGATGGTTGTTTGCTTGGACTCTGGTTGACTAGAGTCAGATCCAACTTCCAACTGACATCTTGAGTTGGTCTCGACTTTCTCCATATTAACCGAGTCGGTCTCGGCCTCCTCCTTGTCTAGAGTTAGACTCGGTTGTCTTCAGCTTTCAGAATTAGTTTCTTGAATCAGGCTCGCCTTCTATGATTGTTGCTACCTGTACTACTCCCAACTTGTTGATATCGGCAACGGGGAATTTTTCACACATGAGACACTTCGGGTCTCCACCACACCTACATCCACAGTCAATTACATCAGAAAATTCAAAAACTTTGACTACGTTTGTGAGGTCAATGCTAATGCTATTTTCGTCGTAGTGGTTTATCAAATAAAACTAGAACTAACTACAGCATAGTGCCACCCTAGGTCGAATCTCTCAAGGACACAATGTGTTCTATTATGACTTAATGTGAAAATCAGAGTTTTATGTAGAATACTAAGTGAATGGAGAATGTTGACTCTGTCTCGGACTAAGACAACTTGAACTCGAACGGATAGAGACACTAGATTCGGACTCAGACTAAAAGCGAAAACATGGGGGTTTGTGTTGCTGGAAATGTAGAGTATGACAAAGAGTAAACTAAGTAACGAAAGTAAATGCTAATTAACTAGACTATGATAGTTATTGCATCAACACAAAGATTCAACAAGCAATCAGTTCATGGTTCTCTACTCAAGAATGTAATTCAAAACCAACCTAGAGTTCTTACAAAAATCGTCAAACATTCATCCGTTGTCGACTAAGGATTTACACAATTGCTACCTCATCAGTTGGCAAGAAGTATGCACGTGGTTGATTTTAGGTTCTCTTATTGATTACCTAATTAAGTTATTAGATTGCTTCCAATTAGCCTAACATAATGTGATCCACTCTCATAATGACACAATTGCAAGAAAATTAAAGGGAAAATTAGTGACAGGATTCACAAACAGAGATAAGGAGACACAAACCAATTATTATTGCTGAAATAGAGTATTATTACAAGGTTATATGAATTTGGGGACTTCGCTTTCCATAACGATCGCCATGGAAGAATGGTGATGGTTCACCAAGAATGGCTAGAGCTCTAAGGATTCAGTCTACCAGAGTGTGTCAGCTATATTGAGCGATCTCCTTTGATAACCTCCGGCTTCCCAAACTTTAGACCTACACCTCCTCGATCGACGAGATGCCTTACTGAAGCACTGTACACCATCGAGGGAATGGAACGAGAGTGTGAAGAGTATGAGGTGTGAGTGATACAATTTTCTAAATTCAACAACAACCTTACACATGCTCTTGCATCTCTTTTTATACACATGCCTCTTGTATAAGATATGACTTATTGATAAGCTCGTTTTTAGTCGTCTTACGGGTATCAAATAACTAAAGCTAACTATAGTATAGTCAACCCTAGGTCGATTTTTCTCAAGGACACAGTGTGCTCAATTGTGGTTCAATGCGAAGCGAAATGACATAGAATCTAAGGTGTAGATCACTAATTCGTCTCAGCAATGGCCGAGTCGCTCTTGGCAGAAATTGAGCCGAGATGATCTTGGCAGAGATCTATTCGACTTGGTTTTGGCTGAGTACAGACAGACGCTACAAAGACGGACTATCTCTGTCTCAGATTCAGAAGTAGTAAACAGGGGGATTGGATACAAGTGAACTAAAGACAGAAATTAAACAATGAATGTAAATGCAATTACACTAAACTATTCCTAGTGCTACTTCTACTACTGTGTTCATGTTCAGTCCCGATAATCAAGGTCTTTCTGGTTTAGTCACTCTAGTTCACAGTCCATATCAGCCTTCGGTAGTCTTATGACAATCACAAAAGGTTCATCCATTGCCATACCGAGGATTTACACAATCACTACCTCATCAGTTGGAAGGGATTAAATTCAAGCTGATTTTAGGTTCTCAAACAGGTTCTCTAGTTGATTACCTATTGTATTAGTTAAACCAGTTCCGATCGGCTTAGCTTAACATTGTTCACGTTCTAAATACAATCGCGATTCAAAGTGTGAATTAAAGGAGAGGAATGCAACAAAGATCAGAAATCAGAAAACACTTATATTATTGGAAACGAAATACAAACACAGGGCCTAGATTCAGTGACTCCATCTTTCACGGCAATCGCCATGGTCGACGGCGATGGTCCACCTCCGCTAGCTAGGACGCTGAGGATCAAGTCCACCAGAATGCGTTGGTAATCCAATCGGTCCTCTCTAGTAACCTTCGGCTTCTCGATTCCTAACTTATACTTCCTCCATCGAGAAAAGCACCAATGATAGCACCGTGCACCACTGTGAGTGGAAGAAATGAGAGCGAGAGAAATTGGGGATTAATGCGAGTGGAAATTTATGAATGCCAAAGACCCTGATTTGTTCATAGTTTCACCTATATATACAAGGCGCAAAAGCTAAAGTCCCTAACAGAATTACAAGCGGAATCCCTATTCTACCCTTGCTGTGACTTGCACTACAAGTTACTCCAAAGTGATGTTGTTGTTGAGCTGGAACCGAAATGGCTTCTGAATGGTTGACATGGAATGCCACTTGAGCTTCGTTCCTTATAGGGCCGCTCTACTTGCAGGTTGTTCTTTGTTTACTGGGTCGAGTCTTGGCCTGGTCGAAATAGATTTGACCAAGTCAAGGATGACCTCGGCTTGGCCTTCTTTGGATGGCTGAGAGTCTTGGTTGGACCTGCAATAAAACAATAGTTAGCTAACGCCTTTTAGCACTGATAAGCGGGTTTTTAGTCGTCTTACACGCATAAAATAAAACTAAAGCTAACTATACTATAGCTAACCTTGGTCGATTCTCTCAAGGACACAGTGTGTTCAGATTGTGCTAAGTGTAAAATCAGAGTTAATGCAGAAAATGCTAATTGTTGTGAAATGTCGACTTACTATCGGTCGACTTAGATAGACGCAACAAAGTCAGACTGACTCAGTCTTGGACTCTAGAAAGCAGTAAATTAGGGGGGGCTTGTGTTTAAGTACAGAAAATAAACTATGTGCTGAAAGTAAACTAAACTATGCTAAACTACTCTATACTAACTACTGTATCAATTCGGGAATCAAAACACGACAGTTTACTATTCTTACTTCGAATTGTATTCCAAATCAACCTTAGATTCTTATGACGACCGCCGAATGTTTGTCTATTTTCATACCGAGGATTTACACAACCGCTACCTCATTAGTTGGCAAAGAGTATGAACTTGGTTGATTTTAGGTTCTCTACCTAATCAGATTATTACACTAGTTCCGACCGACCCTAGTCTAACGTGATCTACCCCTAACAATGTGTCACGACAAAGCTAAAAGTAGATTAAAGTGCAGGAATTATAATCAAGAGATAGAATTGCAAACCAGTTATGTTATGGAAAACCAAATTGAATACAAAGGTGAGAATTCAGAGTCTCTAGATGGTCCACCTTCCACGACGACCGCCAATGGAAGAACAATAGTGATGCACCAATGGTGGCCAGGCGTTGAGGTTTCCGTCCAACAGTGTGCGTTGGCTATACCGACCGATAGCCTCTAAAGGCTTCCAACTTCCCAAATCCTGGTCCTGTACTTCCTCGACCGAGAGAGACACCATATTGAAGCTTCGTCTACCCCTGTACTAGCTTGGAGTGTCTGCGATTGCTAACGGCGCTAGCTCTAGATTCTGCTGAAAATTTCACACTTAAAGATGTGGCCTAGTGTGCTTATTTATACACAAGCTGGATAAATCTAAATCTAATCCTAATAACAGAAATTCAAATCCTAAAGATTCCAATTCGAATTACAGATTATAATCTCCTCAATCTTTTCCCAGTTTCCTAATTTCTAGTAGAATCATATCTGCATTCCTAGTTACCCGAATTACAGATTCCTTGATCTTAGCAAATCATATCTGCATTACAAATTCCTTGATCTTAGCAAATCATATCTGCACCTTAACAAATCATATCTACATCTTAACAAATCATATCTGCATCTTAACAAATCATATATGCATCTTAACAAATCATATCTGCATCTTGCCGGAAGGATTTTAGGCAAGATTTTCGTCACTAATGTTGGCTTGATAGGGAGCGCTGGACTGGCCGGGATGTTCTCGGCTTGGGCCGAGATGACTTGGGCCAAGCCTGCAAAACAAGTCTTAACCTTTTTGTTAGTTAAAACCTCATTTTAGCACATATTTGTATTTCTCCTATTTTTAGGCCCATAATTCAAATCTTGATTAAGACAATACTTTTAATCATTAAACATTCTTAACAACACCTATCTTAAGCCCACATAAAGTGTATCAAATATGACTCATCAAGCACCGAGTTGTATTTTCTTTGCTTTTTGGTTCCTAATCTGAATCTTAGCTAACTGTCATCTCTTAAGTACATGAGTTACTCATTAACACCCTTCTTGGATCCACCTACGGTGTATGATTTATGACTCATTACTTATCAAACAGCAATATCGTCCTTGGAGTTGGGAAGATTCCATATGTAGGACAAGCTACCAGAGTCAGATATTATTTCCATAGTATTAAAATAGTTTATTACATTAGAAATTTCAACAAAATCAAGCGCCTACTCCTCCCCCTTTGAGATTTGGAACTATTTGAGAGGGTATGCTTCTGGAACCAGTCGACTACATCTGACTCATAATGTCGGTCATCTATCCTACCTGCATTTTTAAGTCATGGATCATGGCAGTTAGATTTTGTTGAAATTGCATGTTAGATTCACTCATCTGTTTCATTCAGTCTTCTATTACAGAAGAATTGTCATGTGGCACTTGTTGTTGCAGTTGCTTGTGGAATGATTGCACTTGGTATCTCGGAATCGACTATTGATAGTTGCTCTGACTCGGAACCGGCATGCTCCCAGTTGATCCAAATCTCGAGGCTGTACATTGCCCTTGATTCAGATTTGGCTGATATGGCTACTTTTAGAACTGTTGACTATCGTAGGGTCGATTCAAATCCAGCTGTCTTCCTTATTGGTATTCGCCACCTATTGCTCCAAGACGTTCGGCGCTATCTGGCTCAATCTCCTGCAATGTGGGGCATATGTCCGTTGGGTGCTCTACCAAGGCACATATTCCAAATACGTACTGTGTGCTTTGTTGATGATAGGTTGAGATTTAGTCATTATTTCTCCTATCAAAATACTAGATTTTCCTATGTTAGGGATAGCACACAGTCAACCTAGGTCATTCTTCTCAAGGACACATGGTTATGATATTTTCTAATTATGCAAGGCTAATCAAATGCATAGTTGGGAAATAGATGCAGACTCAGCAAGAAACTTAAATGAGGGGTTTTTACCGAGAAATTTAAATTTGCAAGAAAAGTAAAGATTAACTAAAACATTTAAAGAAAAGTAAAGATTAGAAACTACCTATGATTACTACAATTACTAAGACATTTATCTTTACCACTATCTTGGTTTATCACTTAACTAGTTTTAATTTTGAGTCTTACTATGCAAATGATTTCTCAACCCAATTTCTCATGATGATCACTGAACATCCGTCCATTGCTAACTAGGCTTACACAATCCTGACCTCGAGTTTGTCAAGGATTATGCCCTTAGCTAATGTAGGTTCTCTATTTATTACCTATATTATTATTAGAGTGGTTTTGATCAACCCCTAAACTAATGTGATCTAATTTTACTATGCATTATCGTGATTAAGTAAGGAAAGATTATGCTAACAGAAATTACAACATACCAATAGAAAAATCATAACTATTCATTGATTAACCTGGATTGTGATACAATAGAAAAGTGAAGCATTTGTGGATGGAGTGTGGGTCAACTTCCCACAATGATCACCAGTGGTAATTGCAATGTTCCACCTATGTTGGCCAGATACTAAGGGGTTGAATCACTAAGTAGTGTGCCAACGAGCCCTAACAGTCTCCTTTTAGTAACCAGCTACTACCCAAACACAGGTCCTACACCTACTCGATCGACTAGGAACTCTCTAAAGCACCATTGAACAAAGAGGAAGGAAGTGAACTTAGGCTTAGGAATGGAAAGTTTGTATGCGATAGGCTAAGTGTATCTGCGTATTTTGCTTATTGCTAACTAATGAACATTGATAAGGCTCGTTTTAGTCGTCTTAATGGGCATCAAATAACTAAAGTTAACTATAGTATAGTCAACCCTAGGTCATTCTTCTCAAGGACACAGCGTGCTCTATTATGACTCAGTGTGAAGTGGAATGACGTAGAATCTAAGGTGCAAAGTATTGACTCGTCTCAGCCACTAACCGAGTTGCTCTCAACAGAAACTAAGCCGAGATGATCTCGACTGAGATAATCTGATTTGGTTTTGGCTGAGTGCAGACAGACGCTACAGAGATGGACTATCTCTGTCTCAGACTAAAAAGCAGTAAATTAGGGGGGCTGAAATGCAAGTAACGTAGGAAGTAAACTAGAGCTATGAATGCAGTGAACATATACTAATGCTACTGGTTTTACTAATATTATTATTATCTTATATTATGTTCGTGTTCAGTTCTATTAGTCCAAGTCTAGTCCGATTTCCGCACTCCAGTTCTCAGTCCATATCAGCCTTGGGAAGTCTTATGGTAATCGCCAAAGTTTCGTCCATTGCCATACCAAGGAATTACACAATCGCTACCTCATTAGTTGGCAGGGATTAAGTTCAAAGTTGATTTTAGGTTCTCGATTAACAATTGTTAAATGATTACCTACTGAATTTGTTAAACCAATTCCAATCGGCTTAGCTTAACATTGTTCACAATTCAATTGCAATCGCTGATTAAATCATGAATTGAAGGAGAGGAAGGAAACAGAGATAGGGAATGTAGAATGAAATTGATTAATAGGAAATAAAGTACAAACACAGCGGTCTGAATTCAGGTGGATCCATCTTCCACGACAATCGCCATGGCCGACGGTGATGGTTCACCTCCAATAGCCTAAGCGTCGAGGATCATATTCACTAGAGTGTGTTGGAAATCCCAATCAGTCCCCTCTGATGAACTTCGACTTCCCAATCTCAGACCGACATTTCCTCGATCGAGAAAAACACCAATGCAGCACCGTGCACCATCGTAAACGGAGAGAAACGAGAGCGAAGAAATGGAAATAATGAGAGTGTGTTGAAAATGAATTCAAAGACCCCTAAAAAGTGCACAACTCCTCCAGTATATACATGAGCTGTGACCTGTTGCTCCTACTGGTTCCTAACAGAATTACATTATAAATTGCCTATTCTACCCTTGCGTAACTTGCGCTGCAAGCTTCTTTATAAGTGACATGGCAATTGAGCTAGAGCTGAGGTGGTCCTTAGCTGGATTGCTAACGTGGATAGCGTCTTTGGGCTGCTCCTTATTGGACTGCACCTACTTGGGCTACTGAGCCACGAATCCTGGCCTGATCTGGTTTGGCCGAGATGGAGTCAATCTTGGCCGAGACAACTTCACATCGGTCGAGTCTTCTTATGTCGGACCCGAGAACATCTCGGTTGATCCTGCAAGAAAAGAAGAGTTAGTTAAGATCCTCGAATTATCATAGATTTGTATTTGCTCTATTTTTACGTCCATAATATGAATCTCAGCTAACACTCTATTCTTAAGCGCAAGATAGTCTTGTAAACATCCCTCTTAGGTCCATAAAAGATGCATAATTTGTGACTCATCACACCCACACTTTAACCTTTTGCACTCCTGGGCAAAATAAAATGGAATACACAAGGGAGACTTTAAAAGAAAAGAATTTTTCAATTTGTTTCCTTAAGTTTAACCGAGACAGAGTCGGCACTCATTCACCCTGGGATCAAGATACTCAAACAATCCAAAAATTACTTCTTCCGTGCTCTAGGCAAATTCATGACCTGCAAACTGGAGAAGGTAACCAAGAGTGACAAAGCTCTCATTTAGGCAAATAACTCCCTCACTTCTCACGTGTTTGGGTTTGTATTTACACTCAACTTTCATGGAACTGATATTACCATTCTTTGACAAAGCTCTCTTCTTACACCTGCAAAAACACATGCAGTTATGATCACTAGGACTTCTTTTTCGGCTTGTAGCGAGCCTAGGGTCATGGGTAGGATAAAATATAGAAACTAGCTTTAGGACCCATGGGGAAGAGAGGAGCAATGGGGAGTAAGCTTCATCAGCATGAGGGATAACCCAAGATGCTGTCATTTCCTTCTTTTGTTGTTGCCAGCTCACTTCCTTTCCTTTTTCTTATTATATACATTTTTTTCTGATATTCATGCAGCTGTGCTGTTTTCTTTCTTTGTTTGATTCAGCTTAGATTTTTCAGCTGCTACTTCCACTTTTCCTTTTCTTTCCTTCACTCGCTTCATTTCTTTTTTTGTATTTTCGAGCCTTTAGAAGATGCTGAACAGATTTTGCTTCCTGGGATCCCCCACATTTGATAATGGCTTACTTCCAAAACAATTCCAAAGCTCCTCTGCTTCTTGAGGATGAGGTTGATTCATGGTTTTCCGGCTTTGGCTTGTAATGAGCTGTAAGAAAGAACAGTTATGCGGCTCAATAGGGGTGAACAAGGGATAGAACTTTCTTTAGGTAGGCTTTATTTGGCTCAGAGCTATTCAAAAACATGGCCTAGATCATGTCATTCCTGCATGTAAGAACAACTGTATCCAAAGAGTTAAGGCAAAACATTGAATACATAGTTAATCATGAATGCAAAAATCACATAAGAAAATGGCAAGATGCAAGCCATGAATCAGAATCTCACACGAGTTTTATGCTTTGTCACCAAAGGTTTTCCTTTTCAGTTTTTTAGTCAATCACTGTTTAAAGCACAAAAGTTTCATTCCCTTAAAGCTAGAGAAATCTCTTGCCAGAGTTACAGAATTACTTCCTGCTATCTTTTTCAAACTTCCAAAAGTCAATTCGAAATTGAATTCAAAACAATTTTTTTCGACAAACCAATTTTGGAATTCTGCTAGGAGGAAATTAACATAAAACAAAATGATAGAGTTGAAATCCTGCCAAGCTGAAGTCACTCCGGATCCGGCCAAGATGGTTCAGAGCGGGAATGGATTTGGCTTGGACAACTTTTATTGAAAACAATTAAAACAAAACAAGACAATTAAAGTGAGACAGAAGAGTTCAGGATGGGAATATAGAACATGATGTTCAAATGACTGCAACAGTATCCCCCCCCCCCCACACACTTAAAATTTGCATTGTCCTCAATGTGAGGCAGGGTTGGCTAAGGTAGTGCCATCTAGTGGAGCTGGTTCCATCAGCAAGATGATCTCCATGTCATGAGTAATTGGTGTTGGACCATCGTGGAATGGCTTGATCTGATGCCCATTGACCTGGAAGGTGCTGCTGCTATGTTCATCTTGCAATTGTACTACACCATTGGGAAATATGTTAGTGATGACAAAAGGTCCGTCTCATATGGAACGAAGCTTACCTATTATGAGCTTGAGTCTTGAGTTGAACAGTAGGACATTTTGGCCAACATGAAAATCTTTCCTCAAGATCTCTTTGGTCATGAAATTTCTTAACTTTTTCCTTGTATATCCTGGAATTTTCATATGCTTCAAAGCAGAGTTCGTCAAGTTCCTGTAGTTGAAATTTCCATTGCTCTCCCGCTTGATCATAGGCCAAATTGCACTGCTTGACAGCCCAATAAGCTTTGTGCTCTAGTTCCACAAGAAGATGACAGGTCTTATCGAAGACAATCTAGTAGGGAGACATTCCTAACGGTATTCGGTATGTGGTTCTGTGTGTCCAAAGAGCATCCTCAAGGAGGTAACTCCAATCCTTCCTACTGGGGTTGGTCATCTTTTACAGCATTTTCTTGATTTCCCTGTTAAAAACTTTTGCTTGGCCATTTGTCTGGGGTGGTAAGTTGTAGCAATTCTGTGTGCTACCCCATATTTTTGAAGAAGACAGGGCATGGCTCTGTTATAGAAGTGACTGCCTTGGTCACTTATGAGCGCTTTTGGCACACCAAACTTGCAAAAAATATTGGACTTCATGAAGTCCACAACCACCCTTGTGTCATTGGTTCTGATGGCAATGGCTTATACCCATCTTGATATGTAATTTACGGCCAGCAGAATGTATGAATAACCATTGGAGACTGGGAATGTCCCCATGAAATCTATTCCCCAGACATCAAAAACTTCACAGAACAGGATGGTTGTGGGGCATTTCATTCCTTTGGTTCAAGGCCAATCCAGCTTTTTGGCACCTCTCAAGGTGGAGGTGAATTTATGAGTGTCTCTGAAGATAGTTGGCTAGTAAAAGCCACAATCTAACACTTTCCTGGCAGTCCGAGTTGATCCATAATGGCCGCCTCCAGGTGCTAAGTGGCAAAACTAGAGGACCGAATTGATCTCGGCATTAGGAATGCACCTACGGATGACCTTGTCACTACACAGCCTCCAAGGTAGGGATCATCCCAAATGTAGTACTTGGCATTGCTTCGAATTTTTTCCTTATGGGCCCGAGACGCCTTTGGTGGAAAATGAGATGTTGCCACGTAGTTGTAGATGTCGGCAAACCATGGTGTAGCCGTCTTGATGTGCAAGAGCTGCTCATCAGGGAATTCATCTCGGATAGGCATCAGTTCGCTTCCTTTTTCAATTCTACTCAGATGATCTGCTACAGAATTTTCAGCATCCTTCTTGCCTCTGATTTCTAAGTCGAATTCTTGGAGAAGAAGCATCCACTTGATCAGTCTTGGCTTAGTGTCAGGCTTCTTCAATAAGTATCTCAAGGCACCATGGTTAGAGAACACAATTATCTTGGAACCGAGAAGGTAAGAGTGAAATTTTTCTAAGGCAAACACAATTGCCAAAAGTTCCTTCTCAATTGTTGTGTAGTTTTGCTAGGCCGGATCCATAGTTCTGGATGCGTAAGCAATCACGTGCACCGGTTGGCCAGCTCTAGCTCTCTGGGCGAGAATAGCTCCTAATGCCGAGTTGGATGCATCACACATCAATTTGAATGGTAGGTCCCAGTTTGGTTCTTGCAAAATAGGGGCGGATGTGAGTCTGCTCTTCAGCTCTTGAAATGCTTCCATACAGGGCTAGTCAAAGTTGAATTCCACCTCCTTTTGTAGCAGTTTGGACAGAGGCAAGGCTAGTATGTTGAAGTTCTTGATGAATCTTCTGTAGAAGCCTACATGTCCTAAAAATGAGTGAACTTCCCGCATAGAAGCGGGATTTGGAAGGGAGGTGATGATGTCTATCTTAGCTTTATCCACCTCAATGCCTCTGTTGGGGACCAGATGTCCCAACACTATTCCCTCAGTCACCATGAAATGACACTTTTCAACATTGAGCACAAGGTTTGTGTCAATGCATCTCTTTAACACCTTAGATAGACTACTCAAGCATGCTTCAAATGAGTCAGCATACACCGTAAAGTCATCCATAAACACCTCTATGCACTCCTGCAGCAAATCTGAAAAGATACTCGTCATGCAGCGTTGAAATGTACTCGGAGCATTGCACAGGCCAAATGGCATGCGTGTGTACGCAAAGGTACAAAATGGGTAAGTGAAGGTCATTTTGTGCTGGTCTTCAGGTGCGATATGAATTTTCATATAGCTTGAGAATCCATCAAGAAAACAATAATGGGACTTCCCTGCTAATTTTTCAAGCATTTGGTCAATGAAAGGCAAAGGAAAAGGATCCTTGCGAGTTGCCAAGTTTAATCTTCTATAGTCAATGCAGACTCGCCAGCTATTCTGAATCCTTGTTGGTACCAACTCATCTTATTGGTTTTTCATAACAGTCATCCCGGACTTCTTCGGCACCACTTGCACAGGGCTCACCCATTGGCTATCCGAAATAGGGTAGATGATCCCTACAGCAAGGAGTTTGGTGACTTCCTTTTTAACCACGTCCAAGAGTGTTGGATTCAGTCTTCTTTGCTGCTACCTTATGGGCTTGATTTCCTCCTCCATCAAGATTTTGTGCATGCAGATGGAGGGGTTTATGCCAGGAAGGTCTACTAGCTTCCACCCCATTTCCTGCTTATGTTTCCTTAGGACCTCTAGCAACTTCTCTTCTTGCTCCTGGTGGAGGTTATTGGCAATGATGACTGGGAGTTACTGTTACCTGTCCAGGTAGGCATACTTCAGGTGACTCGGCAATGGTTTTAGTTCCATGGGTGGTGGCAGTAATGGAGATTTTTCAATTACTGGGCTTGGATCTGACTGGCCGACTTGATCTTGACTTGGCACCAGGTGTGCCGACATGATTTCGGCCTTTGGCTGCTTCTACCGACTCGACTTGGTGACTTCGGTTCTTATTGGATTGGAGTTAGCATTGGCTTCTTGCATTGCTTCGGAATCGGATCCGGATGGAACATTGATTTCTATCCCAGTCTGAGTCTGGTCTTCGTTGGCTGAGGCGGTCTTAGCAAGCGTGTCGGCCTTCCTCTTTGACACTTCGGCCGAGTTGACTTTTATTTCTTCCTTGACTCGGCCTTCTCTGGCCGACTCGATCTAGGCCGTGAAAATGGTCGCTAATTCTGCAATGGAAGACTTTTTAGCTTCAGCGATTTCGATTTCTGCATTATTTGTACACTCTAAGTGTTCTTGGTTGCAGTCTTGGTCTAGTAATTCAGACAATTCCACTTCAAAGCCCAAGTCAGCAATATCACTATGGTTGTCCTCAAAGTTGGGAAGGTCTTGTACTTCCTCATGGTCAACCTCTTCATCTGCGACCCCTAGGCAGCTGCTCTCATCAACGCTCTCAACAGACTTCTCAATGTCTTCACTGCTGCTATTTAGTTGAAGGTATTCTTCAACTATCTCATCAAGTAAATCAATGTCAAAGAGAGTGGTCTTCGGTTGGGTGCTTCATAGCTTCGAAAATATTAAATTGCACCAAGGTATCACCGAATTCCATCGAGAGCATCCTTGCATGCACATCAATGTCTATTCTGGCTGTCATCAAGAAAGGTCTTCCCAGAATTAAGGTGGATTCCTTCCCAAACGTCTCATCCTCCATGTCTAGCACATAAAAATCAGCTGGAAATATTAGTTCATTGACTTGGACGAGAACATCCTCGAGAACTCCAAAGGGTTGGATAATGCTCTTATTTGCAAATTGAATGGTCATCCTTGTGGGTTCTAAGTCACCAAAATTCAGGGACCTGTAGATTGATGCGGGCATGACATCGATCGAGGCTTCTAAGTCCAACATGGCATCGGCAAATATGCATTCGCCGATGGTGCATGGGACAGAAAAGATTTCATGGTCTCTACATTTCTTTAGCAAGGTTGGAGCACCTGCAGTGATCTCCTCATTTCTTGTTAGGGCCGTCACCACGCCTCTAATTTCCCTACTCCCCTTTATCTTTCTCCTTTTGTGTACGCACAATTCCTTGAGGAATTTTTAGTACTTAGGGACCTGTTTAATAGCGTCGAGGAGTGGAATATTGATTTCTACCCTTCGGAACATCTTCAACAATTCTTCATCTGACTCTGGCTTTCTTACTGAGATGGTCCGAGATGGAAATGGCAATGGAGCAGTTGTATCTGGCTGAGACTACAAGTCAGCATTTGGCACAGAGTCGGCTTTAGCTGATCTCGGCAACTGCCGCAGTGTAGGTTGAGGTAATTCTTTTCCACTTCGAAGAGTGACTACACTAGTGTTTCCTCTTCGATTTGGAATTGTTTGAGAAGGGAGGTTGCTGGATCCTACCGACTGTAATTGGCTCACAGTATTAGCTAACTATCCAATCTGTGTTTTGAGGTCTTGGATGATGGTGGTCATGTTCTGCTGGAACTGCATATTACTCGAGCTCACAGATTGCTGGAACTCCAGGTTGCTGGTTGCAAGCTTCTTCATTAGGTCTTGTAGAGATGGAGAGTTTGCCTTGGGTAGGCACTCTCTACTGCTGTTGTTGCTGTGGGAAAGGTGGTGCCTGATATTGCAGAGTTGGCTGTTGATAACCTGTTTGCCTTTGATAGGTATTCGGTATGGATCCAAATTGTTGAGCTACGTATGGCCCTTGATTCGGTCCTGGCCAAAATGGCTGTCTCCCATGTTGTTGGCTATCAAATGGCCGGTTCTGATACGATTGTTTCCCGTACTGAAATCCACCTATGGCTCCAACGTTCTTTGGTTGGTTCGACTCGGTTTCTTGAAGAGTGGGGCACATATCAATGGGGTGCTCCACAGAATTACATATGCCACATACCTTCGCTACCATGGTTGGTTGGTGTTGTCCAACTGCAAGCTGTCTTACCAATGATGTCAATTCGGTCAGCTGATTCTCCAGTCTCTGGTTGGAAGCTACACCGTTTCATTCACCATCCAAGTTTGACTTGGCCCTCTAAACCCAAACTGCTGTGTGTTGCTTGCCATATTAGAGATCAGATGCCTTGCTGCTGCTGGCGTTTTATCCATCAGGGCTCCTCCACTGATTGCGTCTATCATACTTCTATCCATCATTGAGAGCCCTTCGTAGAAATACTAGATCAGCAATTGCTCGTTGATCTGATGGTGTGGACAGGTGGCATAGAGTTTGTTGAACCTTTCCTAGTACTCGTGCAAAGTCTTTCTTGTATGCTGCCTTATTCCATATATCTCTTTTCTGATGGATGCGGTTCGGGATGCCGGGAAGAACTTTTCCAAGAATGTGCGCTTCATGTCTCCCCAAGTGTTGAAAAGCATTGGCTGAAGATACAGCCAATCCTTCGCTGCTCCGTCCAAGGAGAATGGGAACGCCTTCAGTTTGATGTAATCTTCCGATATCCCCTGCAGCCTCATTGTGGAGCAAACCACATGGAATTCATTTAGATGCTTGTGAGAGTCTTCTACTACAAGACCATGAAATTTAGGCAACAGGTGTATAAGACCAGACTTCAATTCATATGTTTTGAGCTGGCTCTAACTGTGGGTATTGGATGCACCAAGGTTGATACACCACGTCTGGAGTGGCCAATTCCTTCAATGTTCTGTCATTATTCTCCATCTGTTCTGGCTTTGCAAAAATGTTAGAACTAGCAACAAGTGTGTTAGTGGAAGACAGGTTAGAATTAATGGCAGAATCTGAACTACTACAAGTATTTACTACAGTATTTCTAATTCTTCGTGATCTACGTAAGGTTAATTCTATCTCTGGGTCAAAAGCATACAATGGGTCAGTACTAGTCCTAGTCATGCATTGTACATATTAGACGGAGAATCAGATTTGAAACAGTACTTACAAACAGTAAACTACAACTACCAGTCAACTACCTAATAGAACTTACAAGAATGTAATATAAAAGAATGCAATGTAAAACAGAATGCAAAATAGAATGCAAAACAGAATGTGGGGTGCTTAGTTTTGTTTTTTTTTGGGCGGTGAGTTCACACAGGAAAATTAACAACACTCAGCATGCTTTTTATTTAGGATCCAAAACCTAGAAAACAGACATAGACAATTTCAAGACTCAATAAACTGACTTGACGGACACTCTCTACAGACTCGGGATTCAACTTCACGAAAACACAAAAGAACTTCTGTCCCCGGCAACGACGCCAATTTGATAAGGCTCCTTTTAGTCATCTTAACGGGCATCAAATAACTAAAGTTAACTATAGTATAGTCAACCCTAGGTCATTCTTCTCAAGAACACAGCATGCTCTATTGTGACTCGATGTGAAGTGGAATGACGTAGAATCTGAGGTGCAGAGTATTGACTCGTCTCGACCACTGACCGAGTTGCTCTCGGCAAAAACTAAGCCGAGATGATCTCAGCTGAGATAATCTGATTTGGTTTCGGCTGAGTGCAGACAGACGCTATAGAGATGGACTATCTCTGTCTTAGACTGAAAAGTAGTAAATAAGGGGGGTTTGAATGCAAGTAATGCAGGAAGTAAACTAGAGCTATGAATGCAGTGAACATATACTAATGGTACTGGTTTTACTAATATTATTATTATATTATATTATGTTCGTGTTCAGTTCTATTAGTCCAAGTCCAATTCAATTTCCGCACTCCAGTTCTCAGTCCATATCAGCCTTGGGAAGTCTTATGGCAATCGCCAAAGGTTCATCCATTGCCATACCGAGGAATTATGCAATCGCTACCTCATCAGTTGGCAGTGATTAAGTTCAGAGCTGATTTTAGGTTCTCGATTAACAATCGTTAAATGATTACTTACTAAATTTGTTAAACCAGTTCCAATCGGCTTAGCTTAACATTGTTCACAATTCAATTGCAATTGTGGATTAAATCATGAATTGAAGGAGAGGAAGGAAACGGAGATAGGGAATGCAGAATGAAATTGATTAATAGGAAACAGAGTACAAACACAATCATCTGAATTCAGGTGGATTCATCTTCCACGACAATCGCCATGGTCGATGGCGATGGTTCACCTCTAATAGCTTGAGCGTTGAGGATCAGATTCACCAGAGTGTGTTGGAAATCCCAATCACTCCCCTTTGACGAACTTTGGCTTCCCAGTCTCAGACCTGCATTTCCTCGATCGAGAGAAATACCAATGCAGCACCGTGCACCATCGTAAACGGAGAGAAACGAGAGCAAAGGAATGGAAATAATGAGAGTGTGTTGAAAATAAATTCAAAGACCCCTAAAAAGTGCACAGCTCCTCTTATATATACAAGAGCTGTGACCTGTTGCTCCTACTAATTCTTAACAGAATTACAATATAAATTGCCTATTCTACCCTTGCATAACTTGCGTTGCAAGCTTTTCCAGAAGTGACGTGACAATTGAGCTGGAGCTGAGGTGGTCTTGAGCTGGATAGTTGACGTGGATAGCGTCTTTGGGCTATTCCTTATTGGACTGCACCTACTTGGGCTGTTGGGTCACGACTCTTGGCCTAATCTGGTTTGGCCGAGATGGAGTCGGTCTTGGTCGAGACAACTTCATCTCGGTCGAGTCTTCTTATGTCAGACTCGAGAACATCTCAGTTGATCCTACAAGAAAAGAAGAGTTAGTTAAGATCCTCGAATTAGCACAAATTTGTATTCTCTATTTTTAGGTCCATAATATGAATCTCAGCTAACACTCTATTCTTAAGCACAAGATAGTCTTGTAAACATCCTTCTTAGATCCATAAAAGATGCATAATTTGTGACTCGTCAAACATCGCTATGCATCTTTTCTTATACATGCGTCAACTAACTAACTAACTCTATAATCATAATAACTACAATAATAGATTCCACCACCTAATATAATAGACTTAACAGAAATAACTACTCTAACTACTTTCCTAACTACCACGTCCTGATTTACATTTTATGCACATGCTTAAATCTACCGAAGTGGAGTTGGTCTACTGATGCCGAAATGGATCCGGACAGATGCGAGTCAGTATGTGCTTTGGAGTCAGCATCTAGTCTGGAGTCGGCATTGATGAGTCACAATTTATACATCTTTTAGACACCTAAGAAGGAGGTTTGCAAGACTATTCTCTGCTTAAGAATGGATTGTTAGCTAAGATTCATTCTATCGGTTTGAATATAGAGAAAATACAAATCTGTGCTAATTCAGATTTCTTAGCTAATAAAAGTGTCACTCCTTCTAGTTTAATTGCATTCTTTCCGTATGCCATTCTGTAGTTTCATTGGTTAGTTAACTGATAGCTGTAGTTTCCAATTCTACATTTACTATTTCAAGTACTATTTCTAATTCTGATTTTTCTGCATAATATGTACAATGCATGACTAGGAGTAGTACTGACCCATTGTATGTTTTTGACCCAGAAATAGAATTAACTTTACGTAGATTACGCAAAATTAGGAACGCTGCAGTAAATACTAGTATCAATATAGATCCTGTAGCTGACTCTAACTAGTTTTACACTAACAATTTTGTTCCTAGTTCTGACGTTTTTGCAGAATCAGGACGAATAGAGAATAACGATAGGACGCTGAAGGAATTAGCCACTCCAGACGTGGTGTATCAACCTTGGTGCATCCAATACCCACAGCTTGAGCCAGCTTAAACATATGAGTTAAAATCTGGTCTTATACACCTGTTGCCTAAGTTTCATAGTATTGCAGGAGAAGACCCCCACAAGCATTTAAAAGAATTCCATGTGGTCTGTTCTACAATGAGGTCGCAAGGGATATCGGAAGACTATATCAAAATGAAGGCATTTCCATTCTCCCTGGATGGAGCAGCGAAGGATTGGCTGTATCTTCAGCCAGTACTTTTCAATACCTGGGGAGACATGAAGCGCACCTTCCTGGAGAAGTTCTTTCCGGCATCCCGCACTGCATCCATTAGAAAGGAAATATGTGGGATAAGGCAGCATACAGGAGAAACACTGCACGAGTACTGGGAGAGGTTCAACAAACTCTGTGGCACCTGTCCACATCATCAGATCAGCGAACAGTTACTGATCCAGTATTTTTATGAAGGATTATCGCTGATGGATAGAAGTATGATAGACGCAGCCAGTGGCGGAGCTCTGATGGACAAAACACCAGCAGCAACACGACATCTGATTTCCAATATGGCAAGCAATACACAACAGTTTGGGATCAGAGGGCCAAATCAACCACGGATGGTGAGTGAAATCGGTGCAGCTTCTAATCAGAGGTTGGAGAATCAGCTGACCGAGTTAACATCATTGGTGAGACAGCTTGCTGTTGGGCAACACCAACCAGCCATGGCAGCAAAAGTATGTGGCATATGTACTTTCGTGGAGCACCCCACTGATATGTGCCCCACTCTCCAAGAAACCGAGTCGAACCAGCCAGAAAATGTTGGAGCCATAAGTGGATTTCAGTATGGGAAGCAGCCGTATCAGAATCGGCCATTTGATAACCAGCAATAGGGAAGACAGCCATTTCGGCCAGGACCGAATCAAGGACCTTATGCAACCCAACAATTCAGATCCACGCCGAACACCTATCAGAGGCAAGCAGGTTATCAACAACCGACTCCGCAATACCAAGTACCACCTTTCCAACAGCAACAACAACAGTAGAGAATGCCTACTCCAGGCAACTCTCCATCTCTAGAAGACCTGATGAAGCAGCTTGCAACCAGCAACCTGGAGTTCCAACAATCTGTGAGCTCCAGCAATTTATAGTTCCAGCAGAACATGACCGCCACCATCCAGGACCTCAAAACGCAGATTGGACAGCTAGCTAACACTGTAAGCCAATTACAGTCGACAGGATCTAGCAACCTTCCCTCTCAACCCATTCCAAATCCGAGAGGTAACGCCAGTGTAGTCACTCTTCGAAGTGGAAAAGAACTACCTCAACCTACATTGGAGCAGGTGCCGAGATCAAAAGAAGCCGACTCCGAGTCAAATGCCGACGTATAGTCTCGGCCAGAGACAACTATCCCATTGCCATTTCCATCTCGGACCACCTCGGCAAGGAAGCCAGAGTCGGATGAAGAATTGTTGAAGATGTTCCGCAAGGTGGAAATCAATATTCCACTCCTCGATGCTATTAAATAGGTCCCTAAATACGCAAAATTCCTCAAGGAATTATGTATACATAAAAGGAGAAAAATAAAGGGGAGCAAGGAAACTGGAGGTGTGGTGTCGGCTCTGACACAGAATGGAGCAATCACTATAAGTGCCTTAACTCTACCAAAAAAATGCAGAGACCCTGGAGTCTTTTCGGTCCCATGCACCATCGGCGAATGCACTTTTGCCAATGCCATGTTGGACCTGGGAGCCTCAATTAATGTCATGCCCACATCAATCTACAGGTCCCTGAATTTTGGTGACTTGGAACCCACAGGGATGACCATTCAACTGGCAAACAGGAGTATTGTCCAGCCCCTGGGAGTTCTCGAGGATGTTCTCGTCCAAGTCAATGAACTAATATTTCCAGCTGATTTTTACGTGCTAGACATGGAGGACAAAACATCCGAGAAGGAATCCACCTTAATTCTGGGAAGACCTTTCTTGATGATAGCCAAAACAAAGATTGATGTGTATGCAGGGACACTCTCCATGGAATTCGGTGACACCTTGGTGCAATTCAATATTTTCGAAGCTATGAAGCACCCAACCGAAGACCACTCTCTCTTTAGCATTGATATACTTGATGAACTAGTTGAAGAATATTTTCAACTAAATGGCAGTGGTGAAAACATTGAGGAGTCTGCTGAGAATGATGATGAAAGCAACTGCCCAGGAGTTACAGATGAAAAGGCCGACTATGAAGAAGTACAAGACCTCTCCAACTCTGAGGACAATCATAGTGATGTTGCTGACTTGGCCTTTGAAGTGGAACTGTCCGAATTGTTAGACCAAGTCTGCAGCATATAACACTCAGAGTATACAAATGATGCAGAAAACAAAGTCGCTGAAGCTGAAAAGTCCTCCATTGCACACATAGCGACAATTTTCACGGCCAAGAAATGAGTCGGCCAGAGGAGGCCGAGTCAAGGAAGAAATGATAGTCAACTCAGCCGAAGAGGCAAATAGCAAGGCCGACTCGGCAACTGCAGACCAGACACAGGCTAATGTAGAATTCATTGTTCCATCCGGATCCGACTCTGAAGAAGCGTTATAAGCCAAGGCCGACTCCATTTTGACCATAACCAAATCCATGAAGTCGAGCCGGCCGAAGCAGACAGAGGCCGAAATCATGTCGGCACACCTGGTGCCTAACCAAGATCAAGTCGGCCAGTCGGATCCAACCTCAGAAACTGACAAATCTCCATCACCGTCACCATCCATAGAATTAAAAACATTGCCGAGCCACCTGAAATATGCCTACCTGAACAAGGAACAACAACTCCCGGTTATTATTGCTAGCAATCTCGACCAAGAACAAGAGGACAAGTTGTTGGAGATTCTCAAGCAACATAAGAAGGCAATAGGGTGGAAGCTATCAGACCTTCCGGGCATAAACCCCTCCATTTGCATGCACAGAATATTAATGGAGGAAGAAATCAAGCCCATAAGGCAGCCGCAAAGAAGACTAAATCCGACACTCCTGGACGTGGTTAAAAAAGAAGTCACAAAGCTCCTTGCGGCAGGGATCATCTACCCCATCTCGGATAGCCAATGGGTGAGCCCTGTGCAAGTGGTGCCAAAAAAGTTCGGGATGACTGTCACGAAAAATCAACAGGATGAGCTGGTACCAACAAGGATTCAGAACAGCTGGCGAGTGTGCATCGACTACAGAAGATTAAAACAAGCAACTCGCAAGGATCACTTTCCTCTGCCTTTGATTGACCAAATGCTTGAAAAATTAGCAGGGAGATCCCATTACTGCTTTCTTGATGGATTCTCAGGCTACATGCAGATACATATTGCGCCTGAAGACCAGCATAAAACAACCTTCACCTGCCCATTTGGTACCTTTGCGTACACACGCATGCCATTTGGCCTCTACAATGCTCCGAGTACATTTCAACGTTGCATGATGAGCATCTTCTCGGACTTACTGCAGGACTGCATGGAGGTATTCATGGACGATTTCACGGTGTACGCTGACTCATTTGAAGCATGCCTGAATAATCTATCAAGGGTGTTGCAGAGATGCATTGACACAAATCTTGTGCTCAATTTTGAAAAATGTCACTTCATGGTGACTGAAGGAATAGTGTTGGGCCACCTGGTATCCAACCGAGGTATTGAAGTGGATAAGGCTAAGATAGATATCATATCATCCCTTCCAAACCCCTCTTCCGTGAGGGAGGTTCGCTCATTCCTAGGACACGCAGGCTTTTACAGAAGATTCATCAAGAATTTTAGCAAACTTGCCCTGCCTCTGTCCAGGTTGCTACAGAAGGACGTGGAATTCAACTTTGACCAGCCCTGTATTGAAGCATTTCAGGAGCTGAAAAACAGACTCACATCCGCCCCCATTCTGCAAGCACCAAACTGGGACCTGCCATTTGAACTAATGTGTGATGCATCCAATTCGGCATTGGGAGTTGTTCTCGGCCAGAGAGCTGGAACCGGCCTCCCAGTGTAGGTAATTACCTATGCATCTCGAACTATGGACCTGGCCCAGCAGAATTACACAACAACTGAGAAGGAACTATTAGCAATTGTGTTTGCCCTGGACAAATTCCGCCCATACCTTCTCGGCTCAAGGATCATTGTGTTCTCTGATCATGCGGCTTTGAGATACTTGATGAAGAAGCCTGATGCCAAGCCAAGACTGATTCGGTGGATGCTTCTCCTTCAAGAATTCAACATAGAAGTCAGAGATAAAAGAGGTGCTGAGAATTCTGTAGCTGATCACCTGAGCAGAATTGAAAAAGGAAGCGAACTGATGCCTATCCGAGATGAGTTTCCAAATGAGCACCTGTTGCACATAAATTCGTCTCCACCATGGTTTGCTGACATTTGTAATTTTGTGGCAGCATCTCGGTTTCCACCAAAGGCATCTCGGGCATACAAAGATAAACTCCGAAGCGATGCCAAATACTACATTTGGGATGATCCCTACCTTTGGAGATTAGGCAGTGACAAAGTCATCGCAGTGCATTCTCGATGCCGAGACCAACTCGGTCCTCCAGTTCTGTCACTCGACACCTGGAGGCGGTCATTATGGATCCACTCGGACTGCCAGGAAAGTATTAGACTGTGGCCTCTATTGGCCAACTATCTTTAGGGACGCGCATGAATTCGTCTCCACCTGCGAGATCTGCCAAAAAGTAGGGGTGGCCACGAACAGAAGGCATGAAATGCCCCAGCAACCCATCCAATTCTGTGAAATCTTTGACGTCTGGGGAATAGACTTCATGGGGCCATTCCCAGTCTCCAATGGCTACTCATACATTCTGCTGGCCGTGGATTATGTATCAAGCTGGGTAGAAGCCATTGCCACCAGAACAAATGATGCAAGAGTGGTTGCGGACTTTCTGAAGTCCAATATTTTCTGCAGGTTCGGTGTGCCAAAAGCACTCATAAGTGACCAAGGCAGTCACTTCTGTAACAGAGCTATGGCTTCCCTTCTTCAAAAATATGGAGTAGCACATAGAATTGCTACTACCTACCACCCCCAAACAAATGGCCAAGCAGAAGTGTTCAACAGGGAAATCAAGAAAACATTGCAAAAGATTACCAATCCCAGTAGGAAGGACTGGAGCCGCCTCCTTGAGGATGCTCTCTGGGCACATAGAACTGCATACCGGACACCTTTAGGGATGTCTCCCTATAGGATTGTTTTCGGTAAAGCCTGTCACCTTCCTGTGGAACTAGAACACAGAGCATACTGGGCTGTTAAGCAGTGTAATCTGGCCTATGACCAAGCAGGAGAGCAGAGAAAATTTCAGCTGCAAGAGTTAGATGAACTCCGCTTGGAAGCATATGAAAACTCTAGGATCTACAAGCAGAAAATCAAGCGATTCCATGACCAGCAGATCCTGAGAAAAGAATTCCGAGTTGGCCAGAAAGTCCTCTTGTTTAACTCACGCCTCAAGCTCATTGTAGGTAAACTACGTTCTAGATGGGATGGGCCTTTTGTTATCACTAATGTGTTTCCCCATGGTGCCGTACAGCTAAAAAATGAACACAGCAACAACACCTTCCAGGTCAATGGGCGTCAGATTAAGCCATTCCATGAAGGTCCAGCGCCTATCACTCATGACATGGAGATAATATCATTGATGGAACCAGCATCTCCAGATGACCCTGCCTCGCATTGAGGACAATGCAGATTTTAAGTGTGGGGGGGGATAAATATACAGTCATTTCAATTGCTGTGTCTTAACTCTATTCCCACCCTCCTGAACTCTGCTAATTTTAATTTTTGTTTTGTTAGTTTTAATCACTTTGTTGTTTTCTTTCAGTTGCGTTGTTTCATTTTATTTTAAAAATCTGTCATGTTTTTTCAATAAAAGCTGCCTAAGCCGAGTCCATGCCGGTTCTGTGCCATCTCGGCCTGATTCGGAACATCTTCGGCCTGGTAGAAGTTCAATTCTGTCATTTACCTTCAAGCCTCCCTCCTAAACAGAATTTCAAAGTGGATTTTAAAAAAAAAATAAAATTGTTTTGAAAAGAATCTTGAATTGACTTCTATAAGTTTGGAAAAGACAGTAGGGACAACTCTGCAACTTTGGCAAGAGATTTCCCCAGCTTGAGGGGAATGAAGCTTTTGTGCTCTAGTCAGTGATTGATTGTAGAACTGAAAAGGAAACCCTCTGTGATAGAGCAAAATACAATCTGTGTGAGATTTTGAGCCCTTGTAAATATTGATGGCTTACATCTTGCCATTTCTCTTCTTCTTTTAATGAGATTTTTGCATTCATGTTAACTGCATATTCTACATTTTGCCTCAACTCTCTGGATACAACTGTTCTCACATGCAGGAATGACATGATCTAGGCCATGTTTCTTATAAGCCCTGAGCCAAATAAAGCCCACCTGAACAAATGTGTTTGTTGTTTACCCCTTTTGAGCCCAAAATAACCATTCTTCCTAAACATCTCACTACAAGCCAAGGCCAGAAAAACCATGAATCAACCTCACCCTCGAGGAGCAGAGGAGCTTTGGAATTGTTTTGGGAGTAAGTCATGATCAAGTGTGGGGGAACTCCAGGAAGCAAAAGGTTGTTCAGCACCCTCTAAGGCTTGAAAATGCAAGAAAAAGAATAAAAGCGAGTGAAAGAAAGAAAAGAGAAAAAGAGGAAGCAGCAGCTGAAAATCTGAGCTGAAACGAATAAAGAAAGAAAACAACTGCATAAGTTGTATAATAAGAAAAAGAAAAGAAAATGAGCTGGTAGCAGCAAGAAGGAGGAATTGACAACATCCTGGGTTATCCCTCAGGCTGATAAAGCTTACTCCCCATTGCCCCTCTTTTCCTCGTGGGTCTTGAAGCTAGTTTACCCATATTCTATCCTACCCGTGACCCAGCCTCGCTACAAGTCGAAAAGAAGTCCTAGTGATCATAACGGTGTGTGTTTTTGCAAGTGTAAGAAGAGAGATTTTCCAAAGTATGGTAATATCAGTTCCATGAATGTTGGGTGTAAATACAAAGCCCAAACACGTGAGAAATGAGGGAGTTATTTGCCTAAAAGAGAGCTCTGTCACTCTTGGTTACCTTCTCTTGTTTGCAGGTCATGAATTTGCCTAGAGCGCGGAAGGAGTAATTTCCGGATTGTTAGAGTATCTCGATCTCAGAGTGAATGAGTGCCGACTCTGTCTCAGTTGAACTAAAGGAAGCCAAGTGAAAAATTCTTTTCTATCTTCAAAATTTTCCCCTTGTTGATTTTCATTTTATTTTGCCCACGAGTGCAAAAGGGTAAGTGTGGGGGTGTGATGAGTCACAATTTATACATCTTTTAGACACCTAAGAAGGAGGTTTGCAAGACTATTCTGTGCTTAAGAATGGATTGTTAGCTAAGATTCATTCTATGGGTTTGAATACATAGAAAATACAAATCTGTGTTAATTCAGATTTCTTAGCTAATAAAAGTGTCACTCCTTCTTCTGCAGGTCAAGCCGAGTTGACCAGGGTCAACAAAAGGAGTCTCAGCCGAGATGAAGTCATCCTGGCCAGTCCGACTCCATCTCGGCAGGACTAGAGTCGTCTCAGCAACCCATGCCTTGCAGCCCAGCAGCCCAGTAGAGAGGCCCAATTGTATTGACCACATCAGCTATCCAGCTCGGAGGCCATCTCAGCGTCAGCTCAAATGCCATGTCACTCCTAGGAAATCTGCCATGTCATGTTAGAAGATATGCATAGGGGTAGAATAGGGTCTTCACAAGTGTAATTCTGTTAGGATTCGTTAGGATTAGCATATCACAGCTCGTGTATATATAGGAAGAGCTGTGCACTTTTTACACGTTCTGTCTTTGAATTCACTTTAATTCCATACTCACTGTACCCATTTTCCTCGCTCTCGCTCTCTCCGTTTTCAAGGTGGTGCACGGTGCTCATTGGCGTTTCTCTCGATTGAGGAAGCGCAGGTCTGAGAACTGGAAGCCGAAGTCTGCCGGAGGGGACCGATCAGACTATTGACGCACTCTGGTGGAGCTGATCCTCAGCGTTCAGGCTAACGGAGGTGAACCACCACCATCAACCATGGCGATCGTCGTGGAAGATGGATTCATGTGAATTCAGAACCACTGTATTTGTATTCCATTTCTGTTAATCAATTTCATCCTGCAACTCTTGTCTCCATTCTCTTCCTCTACTTTAATTCATGATTTGATCCGTGATTGCAATTAAATTGTGAACAATGTTAAGCTAAGCCGATTGGAACTGGTTTGACTAATATAGTAGGTAATCATTTGGCGATTGTTAACTGAGAACCTAAAATCAGCTCTGAACTTAATCCCTGCCAACTGATGAGGTAGCGATTGCATAAATCCTTGGTATGGCAATGGACGAACCTTTGGCGATTTCCATAAGACTTCCCAAGGCTGATATGGATTGAGAACTAGAGTGTGGAGCCTGGACTGAACTTGGATTAATGGGACTGAATATGAGAACAATTAAATGATAATAATAATAGATAACTAGTAACAGTAGTATATGTTTATCGCATTTATAGTCTTAGTCCATTTTCAGCATTACTTGCATTTCCACCCCGTTTACTGCTTTTTAGTCTGAGACAGAGATAGTCCATCTCTGTAGCGTATGTCTGCACTCAGCCGAGACCAAGCCGGATTATCTCTACCGGGATCATCTCGACTCAGCCTCTGCCGAGAGCTACTCGGCCAGTTCCGAGGAGAGTCAACACTTTACATCTCAGAATCTATGTTACTTCACTTAACACCAATTCACAACTGAACACACTGTGTCCTTGAGAAGAATGACCTAGGGTTAGCTATACTATAGTTAGCTTTAGTTATTTGATAAGCGCGTAAAACGACTAGGAAAACGCACATCATCAGGCATCCAGTCTAGATTTGGCATTCGTACTAGAGTCGACATCCGAACTAGAATCAACACCTAGTATGAAGTTAGTTTTGTAGAGTCATCTCTATAGGAGTTGGCATGTGGATTCAGCATCTGGCTGCTTGATGATAGAGTCAACATTTTGCAGAGTCATTTTTGTTTGGCCAAGATGCTTTCGTCCTCATCTAGTCTAACTTGGAGTCGGCATCATCCGTCCAGGACACATCTAGTCTCAGTTGGGATGACTTCTTCTAACTGGGATGAAGTCCGCCTGGAGGGTTTCGTCTTGACTGAGATGACTTCCTCTATCTGATTCAACTTCATCCAATATCTCTTTTGACCTGCAAAACAAGACTTTTATCTTTGTTAGCTAAAATCAATATCTTAGTCTAGATTTGTATTTTCCTTAGTTTAACCTTGGAATTCTAAATCTTATCCAATACATGATTCTTAACTACAAATTATAATCTATTCTACCCATCTAAAGACCTTATAGGGGGTATAAACTATGTATTATCACCCTGATGAGTCACATTTTATACACCTTACAAGAACCTAAGATGAGTGTTTTTGGGATCATTTGGTGCTTAAGAATTAAGTTTTAGCTAAGATTCATATTATGGACCTATAAATAGGGAAAGTATAAATCTGTGCCAACTTGAGGATTTTAGCTAATAAAAGAATTTATCCTTTCTATAGGTCGAATTGATCTTAGCCCATCAAAAGTCCCAGCCCAGGCCGAATTGATCTCAGCCCATCAAGAGTCCCGTCTCGGCCAAACCGACTCCCTTCAAAACCGGTCGACTCTACAGCCTAACAGCCTAAAGGAGCAAAGCGGCCCAAGTGTAATTACCCAATCAGGTCGACCTAGCAAGGCGCGCTCATTCCAGCCAAATCCAACTTAGCTGCCATGTCACTCTTGGAAGAAGCTTGCGACGCAAGGAAGATGATTAGAGGGGTAGAGTAGGCAATTCAGAATTTATAATTCTATTAGGGAATTTAATTAAGGTTAGCATGCGTCACAAGGAATTCACTCTTATATATATAGGATCCTCGTGCATGTCTTACGGGTGCCAGAATTCAAACCTAATTCCATATTCATTAACACTACATTCTCTCACTCTCACACCCAACACACATGGTGGTACACGATGCTTAGCAGTGTCTTTCTCGATCGAGGAGGTGCAGGTTAGGATTTGGGAAGCCGAAGGTTATCAGAGGGGTCCGATTGGTTAGCCAACACACTCTGATGGGCCCGATCCTCAACGTCTTGACTATTGACGGTGAACCATCGTCGCTCTTCCATGGCGATTGTTCTGGAAGATGGAACCATTGAATTCATGCCATATGTTTACACTCTGTTTTCAATAATATGAGTAGTTTCTATTGCTTATCTCTTGATTATGAATCTTGTATTTTAATTTGCTTTGTTGTGTTGCGAATGCATATTGTTGAGTAGATCAACGTTAGACTAGGCTGATCAGAACCAATTTAACAACTTGAGTAGGTAATCGGTTAGAGAACCTAAAATCAACTCCGAGCTCAATCCCTGCCAACTAATGAGGTAGCAATTGTGTAAATCCTTGGTATGGCAATGGACAAACGTGTGGCGATCGTCATAAGAATCTTAGGTTGATTCAAAAATGTAATCTCGAGTAAAAGATGTGGAACCAACTTGGTTATTAGAACTCAGTATGAATGTAGTATGTAGTAGTAGCGGTAGCCTACTTTAGATTGCATTTACTTTTATACTTAGTTTACTTTCTGTGTCTTATATTTCTACAGCCCAAAACCTCTTTTATTTCCTGCATTTTAGTATGAGACCGAGTTTAGTCCAACTCTGTTGCGTTTGTCCAAAATCGAGTCTAGTCTGACTCTATTGCGTCTGAGTGAGCGCTTAGCCGAGACCATGTCGGATTCGTCTCTATCGAGGTCAGATCAGATCAATCGTTGTTGAGACCAAGTCGGCATTCTACACTTAGCGTTTTCTGCATTACTCTATTTTCCACACTAAAGTCATAATCGAGCACACTATGTCCTTGAGAGAATTCGACCTAAGGTTGACTATACTATAGTTAGCTTTAGTTTATTTGATGCGTGTAAGATGATTGTAAAACACATTTATCAAATTGGTACCGTTGGTGGGGGCACAAGTTCTTTTGTGTCTTTGTGTGCTAAAATTGAGTTAAGCCGAATCCCGAGTCTATGGAATGTTATGTCTTTCAGTTGAGTCAGAATTTTGAGTTTGTGCTTGTCTTAAATTGGATCTTGAAATAATATAGCATGCTGAGTGTGTGTTAAATTTTGTCACGTATGTGTTAAATTTTCGTTGCGTGAGTTTCACTACTAAAAAAAAAACCAACTCTACATCATCAACCATATTTTCTTTTTTGCATAAATATTTTCTTCTTTTCTGCATAATTGATTCCATTCTCTATTTTGCATAAGTAACAATAATTCTTGCATAACTTATTTCATGATTCTTCTTATGATGCATGACTAGGAGTAGTTTTAACACATTGCATGAATTAGATCTTGAGATAGAAATAACTTTATGTAGGTTAAGGAAGGCTAGGAGTATAGTAATAAGTAATAGTAATAGTTCTAATTTTGTTTCTAGTTTTGATAATAGTAGCCATGTTACTAACACTTCTTATTCTTTTGAGTATAGCAGTACTAACAATTTTGCATAGCCGGAACAGATGAAGAACAATGATTGAACCTTGAAGGAGCTGGCCATGCCGGATGTGGTGTACCAACCTTGGTGTATCTAGTGTCCACAGCTAGAACCAGCTCAGACATATGAATTGAAACTCAGTTTTATACATTTGTTGCCTAAATTTCATGGTCTTGCAAGAGAATATCCTCACAAGCACTTGAAGGAATTCCATCTGGTTTGTTCCACAATGAGGCCACAAGAGATACCGGAGGACTACATTAAAATGAAGGTGTTTCCATTTTCCTTGGATAGAGCTACGAAGGATTGGTTGTATCTGCAATCGATTCTCTTTAACATCTAGGGGGACATGAAGCGCATGTTTTTGGAGAAGTTCTTTCCGGCATCGAGAACTACAACCATCAAGAAAGAAATTTATGGGATAAGGCAACATTCTAGAGAGACATTGTATAAATACTGGGAAAGATTCAACAAGTTATGTATCGTGTGTCCGCATCATCAGATCAGTGAGCAATTGTTGATTTAGTATTTCTGTGAAGGTCTAACGATGATGGACTAAAGCATGATTGTTGCTTGATGCGACCTAAATTGCGCCATGAGGTATTTTTTCTTTATGTTTTGAATAATTTTTTCAGAAATATCCTTTTTCGAGTAGAGATAGGCGGGGGACCAGATTCGCTCATTGACCCAACATTGAGTCGGTATTTGATTTAATCAACCCTGGAGGAATCGACTGAACTTGTACTAACTCAGATTTGAGTCACCACCAATGTTTCAATGGTACATTGGGAACCTAAAATGAATAAGGTAGACAAGCGAATCTGAGATCCAGGTAAGGGGTCATTTACGCATAGGAGTGGCACACCATCCCATCTGTCTACCACCTAGTAGTTACCCAACGACTTGTATATGTAGCACAACCTTCACTTCCTATAGTTTGATCGAACTGAAATATGTGAAATAATATGTGGGTGATTTTGGACTTGATAAGAGTGTGCCTCTCACTCTTACGTACCCTTCCTAACATGGAGGGATCAAAGTCGACGTAGTTTTGTGAGTGCATGTGGGATTAGACTTTCCACTAGGCGTCTTTCCATTGGAGATCAATTTTGTGTTACATTTAGTAAGAAGGGACTTTCACTTATACATCCCCGACACAGTGGGGCCCGAGTCTGTGGGTACACGACTCGGTGACCAAGCTACTAAAGCTGAATTATCCCTTGGGCATCCTCTGGCTATGTGAGAATGAGCTAGGATGACTTAGGATGACTTGGACAATATGTGGATTGACCAGGATGTATGAGATACTTAGTGCTTGAATGCTCGAACTCCAGGATTGGCTAGGCACTGTCCTACGATCCGACATGTGCGGTTAGGCAGTGGTATGTTGATCTTTTGGGGCGTAGTGTATGCTACCTAGGAAATGAATAAGGGTCCAGCTGTTTGGAGTGTGATGCCGGGTGTTTTGTGAAATGAATAGTGGCTCGTCAACCATCTGAAGTGTAATGCACACTGTTTGTGAAATGAATGACAACTCGTTGACCATCTGAAGTGTAATGCACATTGTTTATGAAATGAATGAGGACTTGCCGGATGATGCATGAGATTCGGCTAAGAACCTTACCTGGGAATTTGCACAGGCATCATGCGAATGTCTTTTGACAGCATTTCTTCATCGATTTTCTTTGATGCTCAGTGATTCTTGGCCCCGAGATTTTCGCAATGAAGCTTTTTATAGCCTTCGGGGAGGTGCTAGGGGTGTATCTAATCTTGCCACCTAGCCCCTTCCTAACTTGTTGATGCAATCTATTATTGCCAATAATCCCAACGATGATCTTCATGGGGCTCTACGCTCAATCATGCCACGATATTCCATGATTCTCGGCGTATTTCATGGGTAATGGCTGAGCTGGCACTCTTGTATGCGGTGATTGGAAAGGATTGTTTACTCTATTGAGACTTGCTATTCTGATGTGGCTTGATCAAGGGCTCTACTTCCTTGCGGAGCCTTACAGCCTAGATGATTTGAGTGTGGTAGGGCCGCATCCTTTCCGCTGAGGTGGCGAACCTTGCCAGCACTGAGCTAGGTTATTGGATCCTTTTTGGGTATGGGCCTTTTGACGTCCCATGCCGATCTTAACTCGGTCAAGTCTCCTTTCTTGTAGTGATCTGAGACAAGCCCTGCATTATTCCCATGTGACTGCCTTGGGCCGCAAACCCTTTTCATCTTCCTTCCACCAAGGTGTTCTCTTGAGCCAGACACTTTTGGGGTCTTACAGTTGCCCCTTCTTTATTTGTGATCGCCTAAGGGAGGCGTGTATGTCTTTCGAGGTGGTCAGGAATAAAGACCACTTCCTTTTGCTCTTGATTCGCATGTCAGGTCATTCACTAGTCATGTCATCGAGGCATTTGTCGGCTCATCGAGGGATAGGACCGAGTGAGTGGTTGGATGAGTAATGGCTCATTGGGGAGTACTACTGACTCGCTGGTGAGGGATATGAAGTGGTTACTAGGAGGTAAAAGATCGCGTGATGAGCCTAAGTGTCAAGCGACGTGGCCCTTGGGGAGTCACGTGTAAGTGTGACGCGTCCTTAGTCAACTAACATGATCACTGGGGATTCAAGGGTCGCACGTGGAGGCAATGTGCCCTGTGAATAGTTATGTTTGTTGGGAATTCAAAATTCGCGTGTGAAGGCGATGCACCGCTGCGGTGTAGTGACATTTGAGGGTCAGAAGGTTGTGTGCTTTAAAATTAGAATGACGAAAGTCGTGTCGTTTTGCTTCGTCTTAAATGCGTTTTGTCTTTTTCTTCTTAAATGTGCCTCTTCCTCATGATTGCACTCCTTTGGTACTTTGCGCCTTGTCTTTGGTTTCTCTCACACGCCTTTTCACGGGGTATAAATAAGGGTTTTATCCTTCACCTTCTTCTTTCCTACACAGCTACTCTCTTCACCCTCTTGCGCACCAGGATCTTCCTTCTAAGCCACCTTGTCCTCTCTCAATGCTCATGGCAGGCCAATCCATGTGTAAGTCCCCAATCCTTGTCTTTTCTGAATCTTCCTCTTCTTGTCCATCTGCGGAGCCAGTTCCATTGGCAATTATGTTAGAGTCAATGGTCCCTGCTAGTGTTCTCTTTTGTTCAACAAAGCATTATGAGGAGTGGGTGAGCCTAGATGTCCTCAAACAGTGTCCAACATGAACGCCCTATAAGGTGGATAGATTAGTTGCAAAGGGTACCTAGGTTGACTCGTCTTTAGTCAATGATTTTATTATGATGGCGCCTTTGGACGACAAGCTCATCTGCCATGTGGCCCAGGAGGACGAGGATGATTTCATCTTCATGTATGAGACGGTTTTTGAGGATTTAGGGGTTTCGCTGCCCCTTGACTTCTTTTATGTTGAGGTCCTCCAGGTGTTGGGGGTTGCCCTTTCGCAACTTCACCCTAATAGTTGGGCCACTCTTGGAGCTTTCGAGACCCTCTGCCGAGCTCTTTCAATTAAGTCCACGGCCTCCCTCCTTTTTCCTTTTATACTTCCCAAATTAGGCAGGGCACCACCTAGGTGTCTCTTGCAGCCATGCACCACATGAATTTGTTTCACCCCTATCTGGATTCTTAGAAGGGTTTGAAAACCCGTTATGTGAAAGTGCTCGCTGTAAAGGATGCTCCTCTCACTATAGATAGGGAACCAATACCCTACTACTAGCGTATGCCAAACCGGGTACAGGGGTTAAGTTTGGAAGACCTAAATGCTAAAGATCAAGTAAGTTGGGGCATCCCCAACCGACTTCCTCGCGGTTTGAACTATAAAGAAGTGGTGGAGGCTTCTTTCGCTAATGACCCTAATCCCTTTTTGATAGGTAATTTTATTTTTGTGACTTTTGAACTGACTCGGCCAAGCGTCGAACCACTGACATGTCTTTTATTTTGTATTGTATCCATCTTCAAGAAGTCTGACTATGATTTAGGAGCCATAATGCAATGGAACTAGACTGTTGCAAGAGGCACATCTGTCAAACAACTTGATGATCCAGCATCGCATTCGCCTGCTCCACCGACACCTACCATGCAATAAGGATCGGTTTTCAAACCAGTACCAGCTTCGCCTCCTCCACCGAGTCCAAAAAGGAAGAGAGCTCCCTCTTCCCACCAAGATGAATTTAAGAAGGTCAAACCGGTTGGGGTGACTCTAGCGGTTGATCCTTCTCCAGTTGTCGTCCCAGCCGAAACTACAGTTGCGAGGGAGGTGTCTTCAAATGCCGGAGCCATTTCAGAGAGGGTGCCCCCCTACTTCTGCCGACCAGGCGTCGCTTCTATCGTTGCCATTACGAATTCTTCTACCCCGACCGCTACCGAATCTGTCGGTCGAATGGCACGCTCCACCTGTTTTGGGAAAAGGGATTCGAATGCTGCCATGGGCCCTTCTAGAAGAGGCTCTTTGTAGGTCTACGACTAAACCCTTCCCCTTTGAAGTTGGGAGTGAAGCTTGGCGCCCGCGATCGTGAGTCACTACTTTCTAGTGGCCCGAGAATTTGCTCAAAGTGGTGGCAGCTTCCTACATTAACACGACCACTGTTATGAATGCCCTGAGGCTAGCCTTTCTACAAACGGAGAAATTGGCCCAGGAAGGGCTATGTAGCAAGCAAGAAATAGCCAAATTATTGAATGATCTTGCAGAATTAAGGCAGGTCAATTAGCAGTTATCAGAGGATAATTCCACTCTGAAGAAGACCGCGCATCAATTATCACTTGAAAATGATCAGCTGAAGGGGGTTAATGCTGTGTTGAAAGAAGATCTGTTGAATGCTCAGGCGGGCTAGTCCTCATCCCAAGTTGCCATTGTTGATCTTAAGGCGGACCTGTCGATGGCTAAGGTCACCATTGATTCCATCAAGAGAGCTTCCAACACCATGTCTGGTGATATGAGCGTTGCACGCTTCTGGGTGGCAGAATTGGAGGCTGCTTCCGCGATGGACAAGGCTACCTTGCAGGTCATAAAGGAAAGCTTGAAGAAGGTGTGCAATGATCGTGAGGTCACCGAGTCGAAGAGAGAGGAACTAAGAGCCAAGGTCGCCATGATGAAGGAAAAGGCTAATAAGATTGAGGTCGAGTTTGTTGACTTTGAAGTCGTTGCTCTTGGCTACTTGGATGAACTGGAAAAGGCCATCTTAACTGAGCACGGTAACGGTTTTGACAAGGCTCTAAGACAAGCCACCTTGATTGCACTTACCACCGATTTCAGCCAATGTACTATTGTGCGGGATGTTGTTAATGGCAAGCTTGTTTCTATTTTTCCCCCTATGGCTGATTGATCGTTTTAAGTGTTTCTTTTATTTCTTTTTCTTGGATAAGTGTAATCGACTCATATAGTTTTCATGAAGGGATTCTTTTTGGCTTGATGTTTTCTCTCTTTTTTTTTTTTGAGGTGCATTTTAACACAGAGTCGGGTTGAGTGCGCTACCTTGGGGGTAGGCTTTGATGTGAGGTCTTGAATTCACTACGTTGACGTAGGCTTCGACACGGAGTCGGATTAAGGTTCACTATACTAAGGTAGGCTTTAACACGGGGTCGATTTTGGGTTAGATTCACTACACTAAGGCAAGCTTCAACACGGGGTCAGTTTTGAGGGGTTCACTACAAAAAGGTAGGCTTCGACATAGAGTCAGATTAAGGCTTGATTCACTACATTGAGGTAGGCTTCAACAAGGGGTCGGTTTTGAGGTGTGATTCACTACAGTTAGGTAGGCTTCGACATGGGGTCGGTTTAAGGTTTGATTCACTACACTAAGGTAGGCTTCGACATGGGGTCGAATTTAAGGTTTGATTCACTACACTGAGGTAGGCTTCAACACAGGGTCGATTTAAGGTTTGAATATGAGTATGCATGTGTGCATGTATGCATGGGGGGTTTCCCATTCTCACTTTGTATGCGTGTATTTATGAATGTGTGCATGGATGCCTCTCATCCCATTTCATGTGCATGTGGATTGCCTTGTCGGCCGCACGCCTTTCTGATTTGCAATGGCTTCGGGAGGGCTTGCTATTCATGTCGGGGCGATCCCAATTTGAGCCTAGGCTTCGAGGGTTTCACCCATGGTAGCAAAGTTTTCGAATTTTGGCCTTATGCATCTACCTTACCGATCTTAGGAATTGCGTGTCTACAAATTAAGGCTTGCTGTGTAACAAGGATATTATTTAATTAATAACATATGATACAATGGCGATCCGTGCTGGGGGATCTTGCGGGCTATTTAAGGTGTAAAAATTAAGACCAATTGTGGGCCTAATGCTTTTAGTTGGAAATCAATAACGCTTTCCTTGGTGTTAATCAACACTGACTCCTCCATCTTGGAGACTTGGAGGTTGGTTCTTTGGATTTTTCCTGATCGAACTCTAAAGGGTAGAACATTTTGACCGTGTCGGCATTGATTTGGTGGATTAATTCTTGTCCCTCTGAGTCGGCTAGTACCAAGGCTTTTCTTGAGAATGCTTTCTTGACTACATATGGTCCCTCGTAATTTGGAGCCCACTTGCCCCGTGGGTCTTTGACGTTGGGTAGCCTCTTCTTGAGTACCAAGTCCCCTTCCTTGAACACTCGAGGCCTAACTCTTTTTGTCAAAGGTGTTTTCATCCTTAGCTGGTACAACTACCCATGGCATACGACGGTTAGGCATTTCTCCTCTATTAAGTTTAGTTGGTCTAGCCGACTTTGGACCCATTCAGATTCATCCAACTCTACCTCGGCTAGGACTCTTAGAGAGGGTATCTCTACTTCTACTGGGAGAACCGCCTCTATTCTGTACATCAATGAGTAGGGGGTTGCCCCTATGGATGTACGCACCGATGTCCGGTATTTGTGCAAGGCGTAGGCCAACATGTCATGCCAGTCTTTGTATGTCACCACCTTTTTTGTATTATTTTCTTTATGTTTTTTGTTGGCCGCTTCTGTAGCTCCATTCATTTTGGGGCTGTAAGGAGTGGAGTTATGATGCTTGATTTTAAATTGTTTGCATAACTTGGTCATCATCTTATTGTTCAAGTTTGTCCTGTTGTCCATGATGATGCGAGCTGGAAGACCGTAGTGGCATATGATGTCCCTTTTGATAAACTTAATCACCATGCTTCTCATCACGTTGGCATACGAGGTGGCTTCCACCCACTTCGTGAAGTAATCAATGCCTACCAGAATGAATCTATGTCCATTGGATGCCTTGGGCTCTATCGGGCTAATAATGTCTAATCCCCATATGGAGAATGGCCATGGACAGGTTAGGTTGTGCAAGGTGGAGGGTGCCATGTGGATGTTGTCAGCATACATCTGGCACTTCATGCATCTTTTCACATGTTGGCAACAGTCTGACTCCATCTTGGACCAGTAATATCTGGCTTGAAGGATTTTGCGGGTGAGGGCGTGGCCATTAGCGTGGGTACCGAAGGCTCCCCCATGCACTTCTCCATTATTTCTTGAGCTTCACAATCATCTACGCAATGTAGGAGAGTCGAATCAACACTTCTTTTGTACAGGATTATTCGACTTAGGAGGAAGCCTATTGCTAGCCTCCTTAGTGTCCTCTTGTCATTTTCAGTTGCTTTTGTGGGATAGATACCCCTCTTTAAATACTCCCTGATGTCATGTGATAAACTCGTTTTTTAGTTGTCTTAAACGCTTATCAAATAACTAAAGCTAACTATAGCGTAGTCAACCCTAAGTCATTCTTCTCAAGGACACAATGTGTTCGAAGTGTGTTTTAATGTGGAGTACACAGAGCGGAATCTAAGTGTAGAGTATTCGAATCATCTCGGCTCAGCGCAGCCAGACGCTACAGAGTTGGACTAACTCTGTATCAAACTAGGACAACAGTAAATGGGGGATTGAAATGCGAGTAAAGCAAAATAGAGTGAAATACAAAGTGTAAACGCAACTACTAACTACACTACTGCTACTGCTATGACTATGTTCATGTTTTCGTTCAATAATCAAGTCCTTTCTGGTTCATTCGTTCAATTAACAATCCCTATCAGCCTTTGATATTCTTATGACGATCGCCAAACATTCATTCATTGCCATATCGAGAAATTACGCAATTGCTACCTCATCAGTTGGCAGGGATTAAGTTCACGCTGATTTTAGGTTCTCAATTAAGTGATCTAGTTGATTACCTACTGTTCTAATCAAACCAGTTCCAATCGGTTTAGTTCAATCATGGTTTCCTCACTTTGTGCAATCGCAACGCAGATAAGGAATTAAAGTCTAGGAATGCAACAGAAATCAGAATCAGAAATCACTTCACATTAATGGAAACGAAATACAAACACAGAGATTTGACTTCAGTGGCTCCACCTTCCACGACAATCACCATGGCCGATGGCGATGGTTCACCTCGAGTAGCTAGAATGCAGAGGATCAAGTCCTTTGGAGTGCGTTGGTGTTCCAATTAGTCACCTCCAGCAACCTTCGGCTTCTCAGTTTCTAGCCTGTGTTCTTCAATCGAGAGAACGCCACTACAACACCGTAAACCATCGTGAGAGGGAGAAGATGGAATTGAGAGAAAATGTAGATGGAAGCGTGAGTGTAACTATGAAGCCAAAAGACGCTGATTTGTTCATAGCTGCACCTATATATACAGGGCGCGACAGCTAACTTCCTTAACTACCTTAACAGAATTACATTTGAAATCCCTGTTCTACCCTTGCTATTACATGCGTTGCAAGCTACTCCAAGAGGTGACGTGGCCGTTGAGCTGGAGCCAAGGTAGCTTCATAATGGGTTGCTGACGTGGGGTGCCACTGGGCTTCGCTCTTCATTGGGCCAAGATGGAGTTGGCCAAGTCAGAGGTGTTTCCGGCTGGGCTTCCTTTGGATATGTTGAGAGTTCGTCTGGACCTGCAATGAAGGATTTGTTAGCTTATATCTTGTTTTAGCATAGATTTGCGTTTTTCTCTGGTTTTAGTCTCTTAATCTAGATCTTAGCTAACAATAATCTTTTAGGTGCATGAGTTGCCTACTGACACCACTCTTAGGTCCATGTTTAATGTATGATTTTTGACTCATCATCATGATACCAAGGTTTTCCATCGATTTCTACCTCGCCTACTTGTTGACAGTGGGCCATCTTAGTATGTTGCCGGACATGTATGGTCATTTCTTTGCCTCGGTTTACCTGGAGCATGGCTGATAGGGTTGCCAGGGCATCAGTCATTTGATTTTCGTCCCGTGGGACATAGTGAAAGGAGATTTACTCAAAATGCTCCCTCAATGCCATTATGTGTTCATGGTAAGGGACCAGCTTGGCGTCTCATGTTTCCCATTCTCTGTGGAGCTGGTAGATTACTAACGCCAAATCACCAAAAACCTTAACCCTACTGATTTGGTGCTCGATGGCTGATAGTGATGCGTTTTCTAGTTGTTTTACGCGCTTATCAAATAACTAAACCTAACTATAGCATAGTCAACCCTAGGTCATTCTTCTCGAGGACATAGTGTGCTTAGTTGTGATTTGGTGTGAAGCAAAATGATGTAAAAGCTGAGATGTAGAGTATTGACTTTCCTCAGTACTGGCCGAGTTGCTCTCGGTAGGGACTGAGCCGAGGTGTTCTTGGCAAAGAACAATTCAACTTGGTGTTGGTTGAGCGTAGACAGACGCAACAGAGTTAGACTGATTATGTTTCAGACTTACAAAGCAATAAATAGGGGGGATTAGCCTACGGGAATAGCAGAAAGTAAATTGATGCTATGAAATGCAAGTAGAATATACTACTGTATTTACTATATTATTATTACTATATAACTGTTCTGTATTCAGTCCCATTGATCAAGTCCAGTCCAGGTTCTTCACTTCAGTTCTCAATCCATATGAGCCTTTGGTATTCTTATGGCAATCGCCAAAGGTTGATACATTGCCATACCGAGGATTTACACAATCGCTACTTCATCTGTTAGCAGGGATTAAGTTCAGAGCTGATTTTAGGTTCTCGATTAACTATTGTTAACTGATTACCTACTGAATTAGTTAAACCAGTTCCAATCGACTTAGCTTAACATTGTTCACGTTTAAATGCAATCACGATTCAAGCATGAATTAAAGAAGAGGAGATGAACGAAGTTCGAAATTGCAGAATTGGAATTAACTAACAGAAAATGAAATGCAAACACAATGGTCTGAATTCAGGTGGTTTCATCTCCCACAGCGATCGCCATGGTTGATGGTGATGGTTTACCTCCGTTAGCCTGAGCATTGAGGATCAGATCCACAAGAGTGTGTCAATAATCTGATCAGTCCCCTCTGACAGACTTTGGCTTCCCAATCTCAGACCTGCACTTCCTCGATCGAGAGAAACACAAATGCAGCACTGTGCACCACCATAGAATGGAAGAACGAGAGTGAAGGAATGGATATAATAAGAATGTATCGAGAATGAATTCAAAGGACCCTAAAAAAGTGCACAACTCCTCCTATATATACACGAGCTGAGCAGCTAGATGACGCTAACAAAATATCCTAACGGAATTACAATGTGAATTTCCTATTCTACCCCTATGAAGATCTTCCAAAGTGACGTGGCAGATTCTCCAAGAGTGACATGGCAACTGAGCTGGCAATGAGGTGGCCTTTGAGCTGGATAGCTGACTTGGATAACACAATTGGGCCGCTCTTTATTGGGCTGCTGGGCTACAAGGCATGGACTACCGAGACGAATCTGGCTTGGCCGAGTTGGAGTCGGTCTAGCCGGGATGAATTCATCTCGGCTGAGACTCTTCTATTGACCCTGGTCAACTCGGCTTGTCCTGCAAAAGAAGGAGTGATACTTTTTATTAGCTAAGATTTCTGAATTAACACAGATTTGTATTTTCTCTATACTTAAGCCCATAAAATAAATCTTAGCTAACAATCCATTCTTAAGCACAAAATAGTCTTGCAAACACCCTTCTTAGGTGTCTAAAAGATGTATAATTTGTGACTCATCACACCCCCACACTTATCGTTTTGCACCCTTGGGCAAAATAAAATGAAAATCAACAAGGGGAAATTTTTAAAGATAGAAAAGAATCTCTCAATTGGCCTCCTTAAGTTCATCCGAGACAAAGTCGATGCTCATTCACTCTGAGATAAAAATTGCTCAATCCTTCTGAAAAGTACTTCTCTTGTGTTTAAGGCAATTTCATGACCTGCAACAACAAAGGTTAACCAACAATGATAGAGCTCTTACTAGGCAATTATTCTCTCAGCCACTCAAGTGTTTATGCTTGTATTTACACTCAATATTACATGAGACTAGCATTACCACATTTTGACAAGACTCTTCTTCCACTCCTGTAAAAACACAGCGAAAATGATCACTAGGACTTCTTTTTTGGCTTGTAACGAGGCTAGGGGTACAAGTGGGATAAAATATGGAAAGTGGTCTCAGAACCCCTAGGGAAGAGAGAAGCAATGGGGAGTAAGTTTCATCAGCATGAGGGGCATCCCAGGATGCTGAAGTCTTCTTCCTTTATTTTGCTTTTATTTTTCTTTGCTTATTTCTCCCTTTCAATTCTTCTTCTTTCTTCTCTTTTTTTTTACAGCTTATGGCTTTTGGCTGCTTTTCCATTTTTCTTTTTGTTTCCCTTGCACTTGTTTCTATCTTTGCCTTTCGAGCCTTCAGAGAATGTTAATTTGATTCTGCTCCCTGGAACTTCCCCTACTCTTGATTATGACTTATTCTCAAAACAATTCCAAAGCTCCTCTATTCCCTGAGGATGAGGTTAATTCATGGTTTTTCTGGCCTTGGCTTGTACTGAGTTGTCAGAAAGAATGGTTATTCAGGCTCAAAGGGGTGAACAAGGGACAAAATTTTTCAGGTAGGCTTTATTTGGCTCAGGTTTTATAAGAATCATGGCCTAGATCATGTCATCCCTGCATATGAAAACAATTGTATCTAAAGAGTCAGGGCAAAATACAGAATACACAGTTACTCATGAATGCAAAAATCACACAAGAAAGGAGAGAATGGCAAGATGCAAGCCATCAATATATACACAGGCTCAAAATCTCACACAGACTATGTTGCTCTATTACAGAAGGTCTTCCTTTCCAAATTTTCAGCCAATCATTGCCAAGTACACCAGAGTTTCTTTCCCAAAAAAACTTGAGAAATCTTTTTCCAAGTTTCAGAGTTTCTTCCTACTGTCTCTTCAGTCGTTTTAGAGGTCAATTTCAGAATTCTATTCAAAACATTTTTCTCAGCAATCCACATTCTGAATTCAGCTAGGAGGGAAAACAAAACGCAAATTGAAATGACTGAATTGAAATTCTGCATGGCCGAGGTCAACCCAGATCCGGTTGAGCTGGCACAAAGCCGAAGTGGGCTCGGTTGAGACAGCTTTTATTAAAAATAGAAGGGGAAATGACTCAAAGCACTAAAACAACAAAATAACTAAAAGAATAAAAGTTGCAATTAATCATTAAAACCTACAATTAAAGGGATAAAACAACTAAAAATGGGACAGGGAAGAGAAGAACAAGAATAGAATTTAGGTTCAACAGCCTCAGATGGTTACAGTAGAGCTCCACCCCCCCCACTTGAAATTGGCATTGTCCTTAATGCCTGTTATGATTGAGAGGGGTGTAGTGCATTAGGCGTGGGTGGTGCCATCTGGTGGAACAGGTTCCATCAGTGAAATGTTCTCCACGTCAACTATATATCATTCTCGATCTTCATGGAAAAGCTTAATTTGCTACCCATTTACCTAAAAGGTGTTGTTACTATGTTCATCTTTTAGCTGTACTGCACCATGGGGAAACACATTAGTGATAACAAAAGGTCCATCCCATCTAGAACGAAGCTTACCTGCAATGAGCTTAAGGCGTGAATTAAACAGGAGAACTTTCTGGCCAACTCTAAATTCTTTTCTCAGGATCTGCTAGTCATGGAATCGCTTGTCTTTTTATTTGTAGATCCTAGAATTTTCATATGCTTCCAAGCGGAGTTCATCTAACTCTTGCAATTGAAATTTTCTCTGTTCTCCAGCTTGGTCATAGAGGTGTCCGGTGTGCAGTTCCGTATGCCCAAAGAGCATCCTCTAAGAGGTGGCTCCAATCTTTCCTGCTAGGATTGGTCATCTTTTGCAGTGTCATCTTGATTTCCTTGTTGAAAACTTCATCTTGGCCATTGGTCTGGGGGTGATAGGCTGTAGCAATCCTATGCGTCACCCCATACTTGTGGAGAAGAGAAGCCATGGCTCTGTTGCAGAAGTGACTAGCTTGGTCACTAATGAGCGCTTTTGGCACGCCAAACCTGTAGAAGATATTGGACTTAAGAAAATTCACCACTATTTTTGCATCACTGGTCTTGGGGGCAATGGCTTCTAACCATCTTGATACATAATCAACAGCCAACAGTACATATGAGTAACCATTGGAGACTGGGAATGGCCCCATGAAATCAATACCCCATACATAAAAAACTTCACAAAATAAAATAGGTTGTTGTGGCGTTTCATGCTGATGATGGGCGTTTTTAGTCGTTTCAACGCGCTTATCAAATTACTAAAGCTAACTATAGTATAGCTAACCCTAGGTCCTTCTTCTCAAGGACACAATGTGCTCAATTGTGGCTTCGTGTGAAGTAAAATGATGTAGAATCCGAGAGGTGGAGTGTTAACTCTTCTCGGCACTAGCCGAGTCGCCCTCGGCAGAGACTGAGCCGAGATGATCTCGGTAGAGACTATCCGGCTTGGTCTCAACTGAGTGCAGACAGACGCTACAGAGAGGGACTATCTCTCTCTCAAACTAGAAAACGGTAAACGGGGGGATTTGATTACAGTTGAGAGCGGAATTTACGTTAACTATACACAGAACTAAAATTAACTAGAATGCAGATTCAAACATGCTATTCCTAATGCTATTGCTACTGCTGTGTTCATGCTTTGTTCCAATAGTCAAGGTTTTTCTGTTTCAATTACTCCAGTCACAATCCATATTAGCCCTTAGTGATCTTTATGACAATCACCACAGGTGTGTCTCTTGCCATACCGAGGATTTACACAATCGCTACCTCATCAGTTGGTAGAGATTAAGTTCAAGCAAATTTTAGATTCTCAATTAACAATCGTTAAGTGATTACCTACTGAATTAGCCAAACCAGTTCCGATCGGCTTAGTCTAGCATTGTTCTATTACCAGGTGCAATCGCAACACAGTAATTGAACTTAGATTTCAAGAATGCAACGGAACTTAGAATTCAGAAAACACTTATAATATTGAAAGCAAAATACAAACACAGGGCTTGCATTCGATGATTCCATCCTCCACGACAATCGCCATGGAGAACGGCGATGATTCACCTCTACCAACTAGGACGCTGAGGTTCAGATCCATCAGAGTGCGTTGGGGCTCCAATCGGTCTTCCTATGATAACTTTCGGCTTCCCGGTTCCTAGCTCGCGTTTCCTCAATCGAGAGAAACGCCATTAACAGAACCGTGCACCACCGTGAGCGGAGGGAAAGGAAACGAGAGGCAATTCTGGAAACTATGGACGCGGGATTGTTTTGAATGCCAAAAGCCCCTAATTGTTCAGAGTTCCGTCTATTTATACATGAGCGGGCACAGCTAACTGTCTTAACAGAATTACAAGTGAAATCCCTATTCTACCCTTGCTGTGACTTGTGTTGCAAGCTACTCCAGGAGATGATATGGCGCTTGAGTTGGCGTCGAGGTGGCTCTTGTATTGCTGATGTGGAGCGCCACCTTGGCCGAGCTTCCTGATTGTGCCTTTGGCTGTATGGGCCAAGTCTTCAACTTTGCTGATAGGCTCTCGGCCTGGGCTGGTAGTGGTGGCTGAGCTAGGTTGGACCTACGATGAAGAGATAGTTAGCTAAAAGCCTTGAATAAACCCGGATTGTGTTTTACTCTAATTTTAGGCTATTAATTTGGATCTTAGTTAACAGTCCTCTTTTAAGTTCGTGACTTGCTCAATGGCACTCCTCTTAGGTCCATTTAAGATGTACATTTTATGACTCATCAAACCCCCACACTTAGCCTTTTGCACTCTTGGGCAAAATATATGACTTAAACAAGGGAGATTTTGGTAAGAGACTTTTCTATTTGACTTCCTTAAGCTGACTGTACAGAGTCGGCTTCTCTTCCTCCCAGATCGGAGTGCTCATGCAATCAAGGAACTACTTCCTTTGGACTTAAGGTGCTTCGTGGCTTCTTAAACGGGGGAAGTACCTCGGAGGGGTGGAACCTCACTTGGGTGATCAACTCTCTCGATTCTCTCGAGTGTTTAGCTTGTGTTTGCACTCAACAGTGCATGGAATTGGTATCACTATATCTTGACAAAGCTCTCTTCCTACTCCTGCAAGACACAACAGTTATGATCACTAGGACTTTTCTGGCTTATAGCGGGGTTAAGGTCACTAGTAGGGTAAAATGTAGGCAGGGTAGCTTCAGGTCCCGCGGGGAGGAGAGGAGTAATAGGGAATGAGTTTTATCAGTATGAGGGCAGTTCCAGTTACTGTGGTCTCCTTCCATCTTTGTCCACTTGTTCTTTTGTATTTCTTCTTCCTTTTCTACTCATGCAACTTGCTGATTTCGTTTCAGTTCAACTTGTTTATTTTCGCTGCCTGTTTTCTCTTCACATGTTTCCCTTTTTTTTTTCTTTCAATTCTTCATTGTATAGAGCCTTTTTCTCATCATTTTTTTTTGTTTGAATTCTGCTCCTGAACTTCCCCCACACTTGATTTTGACTCACTCCCAAGACAATTCCAAGGCTCCTCGGCTCCCCGAGGGTAGGGTAAGAATGGTTTTTTCTGGCCTCGACTTGTAGTGAGCTGCAAGAAAAATGGTCAATTTAGGCTCAAAGGGGGTGACGAGGGTCAGCTTATTATTTTTGGGACAACTTATTTGGCTCTGAGCTCATAAGAAATATGGCCTAGATCATGTCATTCCTGCATGTGTAAAACAGTTGTATCCAGAGAGTTAAGACAAAATACAGCACACACAATTAACATGCTTTTGCAAAAATCGCTCAGAAAGACGGGAGATGGCGAGAGTGTAAGCCATCACTGTTGCAAGGCTCAAATTCTCACACTGGTTGTTTTTGTTCCTTCCCCCTGAGGGTTACCTCTTCCATTTTCACCACTTACCGCTTAAAACCCATAGTTTTGGTCCCTTTAAGGCAGAGGCAGCTTCTACTCGGGAGTGGAGAGAGTGTTTCTACTGGCTCGTCATGCTCTCGGACTCAAAAAGGAATTGTCTCTCTTTGCTCTTTTTTTTTTTTTGACATGTAACTCTGCTAAGCCAGGACCATTCCAGCTGTGGCCGACTTGGCAGTGGAGACTCTTTTATTAAACAAGAACTTAAGCGGCAGAAATAGTAATGAAAGAAGTACTAATGAAACTTAAAATGGTATATGAAAGAAGCGAAATGAAAAAGTTAGATGAGAGAAATGAGAGAAGGACAGATATGACGTGAATGATCAGTCCTAGATGGATAGAACCCCCACACTTAACTTCGGCATTGCCCTCAATGCTTAGATAGAAGGGGTTGGCCGAGTTGGCTTAGGCTACGCCATCTGGTGGAGTCGGCTCCGCCAAGGCGATGTTCTCCGTGTTTTCTCCAGTTAGTGCTGGGCCTTCGAGGAATGGTTTGACTTGATGCCCATTGACCTGAAAGGTGCGATTGGTATGTTCGTCCTGGAGCTGTACTGTACCATGGGGAAATACGTTAGTAATAACAAAAGGTCCATCCCATCTAGAGCGAAGCTTACCTGCTATGAGCTTTAATTTGGAGTTGAACAGCAACACTTTTTGGCCAATATAGAGCTCTTTTCTCAGGATCTTTTGGTCGCGGAATTTTTTTACCTTTTGCTTGTAGATCCTAGCATTTTCATAGGCTTCCATGCGAAGTTCATCTAATTCTTCGAGTTGGAACTTTCTATGCTCTCCTGCTTGGTCATATGCCATGTTGCATTGCTTAACTGCCTAGTAAGCTTTGTGCTCTAGCTCCACATGAAGGTGACAGGCCTTCCCGAAAACAATCCGGTAGGAGGACATTCCTAGCGGTGTTCGGTATGTAGTCCTGTGAGCCCATAGAGCATCCTCAAGGAGTCTACTCTAGTCCTTCCTGCTGGGATTTGTCATCTTTTACAGTGTATGCTCGATTTCCTTGTTAAACACCTCAGCTTGCCCATTTGTCTGGGGGTGGTATGCTGTGGCTATCCTGTGCGCCACCCCATATTTCAGAAGAAGGGAGGTCATGGCTCTGTTGCAGAAGTGACTTCCTTAGTCACTGATGAGCGCTCTGAGGACACCAAACCTGCAAAAGATATTGGACTTAAGAAAGTCCACTACAACCTTAGCATCATTGGTTCTGGTGGGAATGGCTTCTACCCATCTTGATACGTAGTCAACGGCAAGCAGGATGTATGAATAGCCATTGGAGATTGGGAGTGGCCCCAGACATCAAAAACATCGTAGAACAGGATGGGTTGTTGGGGCATTTCATGTCTTTGGTTCAAGGCCATTCCTGCTTTTTGGCATCTATCGCAGGTGGAGACAAATTGATGAGCGTCTTTAAAAATAGAAAGCCAATAAAGGCCACAATCAAGCACTTTCCTAGCAGTCCGAGACGATCCATAGTGGCCTCCTCCAGAAGCCGAATGGCAGAGCCAGAGAACCGAATTGATCTTGGTGTTAGGGATACACCTGCGGATAATTTTATCATTGCATAATCTCCAAAGGTAAGGGTCGTCCCATACATAGTATTTAGCATCACTTCTGAGTTTCTCCTTGTATGACCGTGATGCGTCCGGTGGGTATTGAGATGTTGCCACGAAGTTGCAGATGTCGGCAAACCATGGTGTGGCCGTCTTGATATGCAAGAGATGTTCATCAAGGAATTCCTCTTGGATGGGTATTTGTTCGCTTGCCTTTTCGATCCTACTCAGGTGATCTGCTACAGAATTTTCAGCACCTTTCTTGTCTCGGATCTCCAAGTCAAATTCTTGGAGGAGAAGCATCCACCGAATCAGTCTCGGCTTAGCATCCAGCTTCCTCAACAAGTATTTGAGAGCGGCGTGATAAAAAAACACGACTATCTTGGAACCAAGAAGATAAGAGCGAAATTTGTCCAAGGCAAATACGATTGCCAGGAGCTCCTTCTCAGTTGTCGTGTAATTTTGCTGGGCTGAGTCCATGGTTCTGGACGCATAGGCAATGACATGGACTGGTTGGCCAACTCCAGCTCTCTGGCCAAGAACAGCTCCCAGTGCTGAGTTAGATGCGTCACACATCAATTCGAATGGCAAGTCCCAGTCGGGTGCCTGTAGGACAGGTGCGGATGTAAGTTTGTTTTTTAGCTCTTGAAACGCCTCAATGCAGGGCTGATCAAAGTTGAAATCTACATCTATCTGTAGCAGCTTGGACAGAGGCAGAGCCATTTTGCTAAAGTCCTTGATGAACCTTCTATAGAAGCCTGCGTGTCCCAAGAATGAGCGAACTTCCCGCACAGTCGACGGGTTTGGGAGGGAGGTAATTATGTCTATCTTCGCCTTGTCCACTGATGATCGTTCGCTTATAGTCGTTTCAACGCACTTATCAAATACTAAAGCTAACTATAGTATAGTCAACCCTAGGTCATTTTTCTCAAGGACACATTGTGCTCAATTGTGGTTTAGTGTCAAGCTAAACAATGCAGAATCGAAGATGTGGAGCATGATCGAGCAGATGGTCTCGGAGAGACTATCCGGCTTTGGTCTCTACTGAGTACAGACAGACGCTACGAGGCGGACTACCTTTGTCTCAACCAGAAAACAGTAAAGAAAAACAAAAACAGGGGAGTTGGAATGCGAGTGATGCAGTAAAATAAACTAAGACTATGAATGCAGTAAATGTATACTATCTGTTACTAATTATCTATTAGTATTATATAACTGTATTCAGATTCAGTTCCATTAATCAAGTCCAGTCCAGGTTCCAATCTCCAGTTCATAGTCCATATCAGCCTTTGGTAGTCATATGGCAATCGCCAAAGGTTCGTCCATTGTCATACCGAGGATTTATGCAATCGCTACCTCATCAGTTTATTGTGGATTGAGTGCAGAGAGCTGATGTTAGGTTCTCATTCAACAATCGTTAAGTGATTACCTACTTGAATTAGTTAAACCAGTTCCAATCGGCTTAGATTAACATTGTTCACAGTTCAATTGCAATCATGATTCAACGTGAATTAAAGTAGAGGAAGAGAACAGAGATATGAAATGCAGAACGGAATCAATTAATAAAAACAGAGTACAAATACAGTGGTCCGAATTCGGATGGTTCCATCTTCCTCAACGATCGCCAAGGTTGATGGTGGTGGTTCACCTCCGTTCGCCTAAGTGCTGAGGATCAGTTCCACCAGAGTGCGTCAGTTAGTCTGATCGGTCCCCTCTGGTGAACGTCCAGCTTCAGATCTTAGACCTGCACTTCCTCAATCGAGAGAAGTACCACTGCAGTACCGTGCGCCACCAGCAATGGAAGAACGAGAATGAAGAAGATGAAGTAATTGATGTGCGAAAAGAGTGAATTCAAAGACGTCTAAACAGTGCACAGCTCCTCCTATATATACACGAGCTGTGATTAGCTAATCCTAACGAATCCTACAGAATTACAATGTGAATGCCCTATTCTACCCCTATGCAGATCTTCCCACGTGACATGGCAGATTTCCTCGGAGTGACATGGCAGATGAGTTGGCATTGAGATGGCCTCCAAGCTGGATAGCTGATGTGGTCAACACATTTGGGCCACTCTCTTCTGGGCTTCTAGGTTGCAGTCAATCTGGCCGGCCGAGACGACTTCATCTCGGCCGGGATGGAACCGGCTGGACGGGCCTGACCTGCAAAAGAAGGAGTGATACTGTTTGTTTAGCTAAGAAATCTGAATTAGCACGGATTTGTATTTTTCCTGTATTTAAGCTCCTAAAATGAATCTCAGCTAACAGTCCATCCTTGAGCACGAAATAGTTTTGCAAACCTCCTTCTTAGGTGTCTAAAAGGTGTATAAATTGTGGCTCATCACACCCCCCACACTTACCCTTTTGCACTCCCCTGGGCAAGATAAAATGAAAATCACAAGGGGGTTTGAAAAGATAGAAAAGAATTTTTCACTTGGCTTCCTTCAGTTCAACCGAGACAGAGTCGCCACTGCTCACTCTAAGACTGAGATGCTCTAACAATCTGAAAATTACTTCGTATGTGCCCTAGGCAATTGTGACCTGCAACCAGAGAAGGTAACCAAGAGTGACAGAGACCTCATTTAAGTGAATAACTCCCTCACTTTCTCTCGTGTTTGGGCTTGTATTTACACTCAACATTCATGGAACTGATATTACCATACTTTGACGAAGCTCTCTTTTTACACCTGCAAAAACACATATAGTTATGATCACTAGGACTTCTTTTTTCGCTTGTAGCGAGGCCGGGTCACGGTAGGATAAAATATAGGGGCAGAGGTTTCAAGACCCATGAGGAAGAGAGGAGCAATGGGGAGTAAGCTTTATCAGCATGAGGGAAAACCCCAAGATGTTATCAGTTCTTTCTTTTTTCTGCTTCATCCAGCTCACTTTCTTTCTTTCTCTTATTATACAAGTTTATGCAACTGCTGGCTTTCTATATCCGCTTCAGCTCATATTTTCAGCTGCTTTTTTCTCTTTGCTTTCTTTTCTTTCTTTATTTTCGAGCTTTTATAGAATGCTGAATTGATTCTGCTTCCTGGAGAATCCCCCACACTTGGTAATGACTTACTCCCAAAACAATTCCCAAAGCTCCTCAGCTTCCTGAGGGTGAGATTTATTCATAGTTTTCCGGCTTTGGCTTGTAATGAGCTGTAAGAAAGAATGGTTATGTGGCTCAATGGGGGTAGACAAGGGAGAGAATTTTCTTCAGTAGGCTTTATTTGGCACGGGGCTCATAAGAAACATGGCCTAGATCATCTCATTCCTGCATGTGAAAAACAGTGGTATCCAGAGAGCTAAGGCAAAATGCAGAATATACAGTTAATCATGAATGCAAAAATCACACAAAAAAAAAAATGGCAAGATGCAAGCCATAAGTATTTACAAAGGCTCAAGCTCTAACACAGGTTGCATTTGCTCTGACTCAAGGTTTTTCTTTCTAGATTCTTAGTCAGTTACTGCCCAGAGCACAAATTTTTCATCTCCTTCAAGTTAGAGACTTCTCTTGTCAAAGTTGCAAAGTTACTCCTACCGTCTTTTCTGAACTTCCAGAAGCCAATTCAAAATTCTTTTCAAGACACTTTTATGATTGACAATCCACTTGGAATTCTGTTCAGATGGAAAAACAGAAAAAGCTTTTTAAAAAAAAACTAAGAGATTTTAAGTTTTGCCAGGCCGAGTGTGTTCCGGATCCGGCCGAGATGGAATAGAACCAGAATGGACTCGGCTTGGGTAGTTTTTTATTGAAAATATGAAATTTGAAATGACATGAAACTTGAAATAAAACACACAATTGAAAGAAATAACAAAGTAATTTAAACTAGCAGAGTTCAGGATGATGGGGATAGAAACTGTGATCATCCCCCCCCACACTTAAAATCTGCATTGTCCTCAATGCGAGGCAGGATCATCTGGAGATGCTGGTTCCATCAATGATATTATCTCCATGTCATGAGTGATAGGCGCTGGACCTTCATGGAATGGCTTAATCTGATGCCCATTGACCTGGAAGGTGCTGTTGCTGTGTTCATCTTTTAGCTGTACTGCACCATGGGGAAACACATTAGTGATAACAAAAGGCCCATCCCATCTAGAACGTAGTTTACCTGCAATGAGCTTGAGGCGTGAGTTAAACAAGAGGACTTTCTGGCCAACTTGGAATTCTTTTCTCAGGATCTGCTGGTCATGGAATCGCTTGATTTTCTGCTTGTAGATCCTGGAGTTTTCATATGCTTCCAAGCGGAGTTCATCTAGCTCTTGTAGCTGAAATTTTCTCTGCTCCCCTGCTTGGTCATAGGCCAGATTGCACTGCTTAACAGCCCAGTATGCTTTGTGTTCTAGTTCCACAGGAAGGTGACAGGCTTTGCCGAAAACAATCTGTGGGGAGACATCCCTGAGAGGTGTTCGGTATGCAGTTCGGTGTGCCCAGAGAGCGTCCACCAGGAGGCGGCTCCAGTCTTTCCTGTTGGGATTGGTCATCTTTTGTAGTGTTTTCTTGATTTCCCTGTTGAATACTTCTGCTTGGCCATTAGTTTGGGGGTGATAGGCTGTAGCAATTCTGTGTGCTACCCCATATTTCTGGAGAAGGGAAGCCATGGCTCTGTTGCAGAAGTGACTGCCTTGGTCACTTATGAGCGCTTTCGGCACACCAAACCGGTAGAAGATATTGGACTTCAGGAAGTCCACTACTATTCGAGCATCGTTGGTTCTGGTGGCAATGGCTTCTACCCACCTTGATACATAATCTACGGCCAGCAGAATGTATGAATAGCCATTGGAGACTAGGAATGGTCCCATGAAATCTATTCCCAGGACATCAAAGATTTCCAGAATTGATGGGTTGTTGGGGCATTTCATGCCTTTTGTTCATGGCCACTCCTGCTTTTTTTGGCAGTTTTCGCAGGTGGAGACGAACTCATGCGCGTCTTTGAAGATGGTTGGCCAGTAGAGGCCACAGTCCAGTATTTTCCTGGCCGTCCGAGTGGAACCATAATGGCCGCCTCCAGTGCCGAAAGTGGCAGAACTGGAGGACCGACTTGAACTCGGCTTCAGGAATGCACTGCGGATGACTTTGTCACTGCATAATCTCCAAAGGTAGGATCATCCCAAATGTAGTACTTGGCATCGCCGATTTTATCCTTGTACAGTCGAGATGCCAAAGGTGGGGACCGAGATGTTGCAACAAAGTTGCAAATGTCAGCAAACCATGGTGGAGACGCGTTTTAATGTGCAGAAGGTGATCATCTGGAAATTCATCTCGAATAGGCATTGGTTTGCTTTCTTCTTGAATTCTGCTTAGGTGATCAGCTACAGAATTCTCAGCACCTCTTTTATCTCTGATCTCGATGTTGAATTTTGAAGGAGAAGCATCCACCTAATCAGTCTCTGCTTGGCATCAGGCTTCTTCAACAAGTACCTTAAAGCCGCATGATCAGAGAACACAATGATCTTATCCGAGAAGGTATGGCCGGAATTTGTCTAGGGCAAATACAATTGCCAATAGTTCCTTCTCGATTGTTGTGTAATTCTGCTTTGGGCCGAGTCCATAGTTCGAGATGCATAAGCAATCACATGCACCGGAGGCCGACTCCCGCCTCTGGCCGAGAACAGCTCCTAATGCCGAGTTGGATGCATCACACATTAGTTCGAATGGCAGGTCCCAGTTTGGTGCTTGCGAATGGGAGTGGATGTGAGTCTGTTTTTCAACTCCTGAAATGCTTCAATACAGGTTGGTTAAAATTGAATTCCACATCCTTCTCAGAAAGAGCTTGGGACAGGGGCAGGGCAAGTTTGCTAAAGTTCTTGATGAACCTTCTCGTAAAAGCCTGCGTGTCCTAGAAATGAGCGAACCTCCCTCACGTAAGAGGGGTTTGGAAGGGATGATATGATGTCTATCTTGGCTTTATCCACTTTCGATGCCTCCGTTGGATACCAGATGGCCCAATACTATTCCTTCAGTCACCATGAAGTGACATTTTTCAAAATTGAGTACGAGGTTTTGTCAATACATCTCGTCAACACTCTGGATAGATTATTCAGGCATGCATCAAATGAGTCAAGATAAACAGTGAAATCATCCATGAAGACCTCCATGCAGTCCCCAAGAAAGCAAGTCCGAGAAGATGCTGAGCATGCAGCGTTGAATGTACTGGCAAGATTGCACAGGCCGAATGGCATGCGTGTGTATGCAAAGGTGCCAAATGGGCAGGTAAAAGTTGTCTTATGCTGGTCCTCTGGTGCGATGTGTATCTGCATATAGCCTGAAAATCCATCAAGAAAACAATAATGGGATCTCCCCGCTAATTTTTCAAGCCATCCGGTCAATGAAGGGCAGAGGAAAGTGATCCTTGCAAGTTGCTTGGTTTAATCTTCTGTAGTCGATGCATACTCGCCAGCTATTCTGAATCCGTGTTGGTACCAGCTCATCCTGCTGGTTTTTCATGACAGTCAGCCCGGACTTCTTTGGCACCACTTGTACAGGGCTCACCCATTGGCTATCCGAGATGGGGTATATGATCCCTGCTGCAAGGAGCTTTGAGACTTCTTTTCTTAACCACGCCGGGAGTGTTGATTCAGTCTTCTTTGCTGCTGCCTTATGGGCTTGATCTCCTCCTCCATTAATATTCTATGCATGCGAGATGGAGGGTTTATGCCGGGAAGGTCAGAAAGTTTCCCCCTATTGCCTTCTTATGCCGCCTTTAGGACCTCCAACAACTTTTCTTCTTGCTCTTGGTTGAGATTGCTAGCAATAATAACAGGAAGTTGCTGTTCTTTGTCCAAGTAAAGGCGTATTTTAAGTGACTCGGCAATGGTTTTAGTTCTATGGGTGGTGGTGGCAATGGAGATTTGTCAATATCTGAATTTGGATCCGACTGGCCGACTTGGTCTTGATTCGGCACCAGGTGTGCCGACCATGATTCGACCTTTAATTGCTTCTACGCCGGCTTGACTTCATGGTCTCGATCAACGTGGGGAGGTGGAGTCGGCCTTGCTTCGAGTTGTCATCCGAGTCGGATCTGGATGGAACATCGGTGTTTTCCTGATGTGAGTTGAGTCTTCTTTGGCCGAAATGATCTCGGTGGGCTTGTAGGCCTTGGTTTCTTTTGGCCGAGTTGACTATGGCTCCTTCGTTGATTTCCTTCTCTCTGCCGACTGGTCAAGGCTGAAAAGATTGTTGCCAGCTGTGCAAATAATGATTGGTTAGTTTCGCAACTTCAGCTTCTTCAATTATTGAGCACTCCCTGGTTTTCCTGATTGCATGCTTGGTTCATCGTTTTTGAATAATTCGGCTTTGAAATCCAAGTCAGCAATATCATCATATTCGATCCCCTGAGCTGGAGAGGGTATGTACTTCTTCACCTTTCGGCTTCCTTTGCTAAGCAACTGATAATGTTAGAAACTTCAGCAAAATCTTCCATGCTTCCATCAGCAGCTGTCTAGTTGAAGATATTCTTCAACCAGTTCTTCAATAAGGTCAACGCCAAAGAGGGAATGGTCTCCTGGGGTGCTCTTATAGCTTCAAAGATGTTGAATTGCACCAGAGTGTCACCGAATTCCATTGAGAGAGTCCCGGAGTATACATCAATCTTTGTTCGTGCCGTCATTAAGAATGGTCTTCCCAGAATTAAAGTTGATTCTTTTCCGGCTGTCTCTTCCTCCATGTCAAGAACATAAAAGTCAGCTGGAAAAATTAGCTCATTAACTTGGACGAGAACATCCTCAAGAACTCCCTGCGGGCTGGACAATACTTCTGTTTGCAAGTTGAATGGTCATCCCAGGCTCTAAACCTCCAAATTCAGGGACCTCAGATTGATGCCGGCATGACATTGATTGAGGCTCCCAAATCCAGCATGGCATCGGTAAAAGTGCATTCACCAATGGTGCATGGGACAGAAAAGATTCCAGGATCTCTGCATTTCTTAGGCAGTGTTTTTGCCCCTGCGATGGAAGTTGCGTTGTTAGTCAGGGCCGACACCACACCTCCAACTTCCACACTTCCTATTATCTTCTTCCGCTTGTGCACACAGAGTTCCTTGAGGAACTTTGCATACTGGGAACTTGCTTGATGGCATCGAGGGAGTGGAATGTTGATTTCCACCTTACGGAACATCTTCAGCAACTCGTCATCCGACTGGCTTCCTTGCTGAATTGGGCCGAGATGGAAATGGCAGTGGGACAACTTTCTCTGGCCGAGACTGTAAGTCGGCGTTTTGCTCTGGCGGTTCTTACTGATCTCGGCTCCCTGCTGCATGTAGGTTGGGCTAGTTCTTTCCCACTTCGAGAGTGACTACACTAGCGTTTCCTCTGGGATTTGGTTTGAGAGGGAGGTTGCTAGATCCTGCCGACTGTAATTGGCTCACAGTGTTGGCTAGCTGTCCAATTTGCGTTTGAGGTCTTGGATGGTGGCAGTCATATTCTGCTGAAACTGCATGTTCTGCTGGAGCTCACAGATTGCTGGAACTCAGATTACTAGTTGCTAGTTGCTTCATTAGGTCCTCCAGAGATGGAGGTTACCTTGAGTAGGTACCTTCTGCTATTGTTGCTGTTGTTGGAATGGTGGTACTTGGTATTTGCTGAGTCGGCTGCTGATAACCTGCCTGTCGCTGATAAGTGTTCGGTGTGGATCCGAATTGTTGAGCCGCATATGGCCCCTGATTCGGTCCTGGCCGAAATGGCTGTCTTCCATGTTGCTGGTTATCAAATGGCCGATTCTGATACGGCTGCTTTCCCCCGACTGAAATCCACCTATGGCTCCAACATTTGCTGGCTGGTCCGACTCGGTTTCTTGGAGAGTGGGGCACATATCAGTGGGGTGCTCCACGGAAGTACATATGCCACATACTTTTGCTGCCATGGTGGGTTGGTGTTGTCCAACAGCAAGCTGTCTCACCAATGATGTCAATTCAGTCAGCTGATTCTCCAACCTCTGATTGGAAGTTGCACCGATTTCATTCACCATCCGAGACTGACTCGGCCCTCTGATTCCAAACTGCTGTGTGTTGCTAGCCATGTTGGAAATCAGGTGCCTCGCTGCTGCTGGTGTCTTGTCCATTAAGGCTCCGCCACTGGCTGCGTCTATCATACTTCTGTCCATCAGAGATAATCCTTCATAGAAATACTGGATCAGCAACTGTTCGCTGATCTGATGATGTGGACATGTGGCGCAAAGTTTGTTGAACCTCTCCCAGTATTCATGTAACGTTTCGCTTGGATGCTGCCTTATCCCACATATCTCTTTTCTGATGGTCGCAGTTCTGGATGCCGGAAAGAACTTCTCTAGGAATGCACGCTTCATGTCTCCCCTGTGTGTTGAAAAGGGCCGGCTGAAGGTACAGCCAATCCTTTTGCTGCCCCATCCAGGGAGAATGGGAATGCCTTCATCTTGATATAGTCCTCCGATATCCCATGCGGCCTCATGGTAGAAAGCACCACATGGAACTCTTTTCAAAGCTTGTGGGGGTCTTCTCCTGCAAGACCATGAAATTAGGGCAACAGGTGTATAAGACCAGATTTCAACTCATATATTTGAGCTGGCTCCAGCTGTGGGTATTGGATGCACCAGGGTTGGTACACCACGTCTGGAGTAGCTAACTCCTTCAACGTCCTATCGTTATTCTCCATTCGTCCTGATTCTGCAAAAGCATTAGAACTAGACACAAGATTATCAGTACAAAGCTGGTTAGAATTAGCTACAGATTCTATATCAGCACTACTATTTACTACAGTGTTCCTAATTTTTCGTAATCTACGTAAGGTTAACTCTATTTCTGGGTCAAAAACAATCAATGCATCAGTACTACTCCTAGTCATGCATCATGCAGATTATGCAGAAAAGAAAGATGCAGTAATGTATGCAAACAAAATGCTACCTCTAAGTACTACAAAATGGTTTTACACAGAAAAATTATTGATATAGGGCATGCTTTTTATTCAGGATCCAGAAACAACAGAAAAAAAAACATAGACAAATTCAAAATACTCAAGACTGACTTACACTTCACAGACTCGGGATTCGACCTTACTTAGCTTGGCACACATTTACACAAAAGAACTTGTGTCCCCGGCAACAGGATGGGTTGTTGGGGCATTTCATGTCTTTGGTTCAAGGCCATTCCTGCTTTTTGGCATCTATCGCAGGTGGAGACAAATTGATGAGCGTCTTTAAAAATAGAAAGCCAATAAAGGCCACAATCAAGCACTTTCCTAGCAGTCCGAGACGATCCATAGTGGCCTCCTCCAGAAGCCGAATGGCAGAGCCAGAGAACCGAATTAATCTTGGTGTTAGGGATACACCTGCGGATAATTTTATCATTGCATAATCTCCAAAGGTAAGGGTCGTCCCATACATAGTATTTAGCATCACTTCTGAGTTTCTCCTTGTATGACCGTGATGCGTCCGGTGGGTATTGAGATGTTGCCACGAAGTTGCAGATGTCGGCAAACCATGGTGTGGCCGTCTTGATATGCAAGAGATGTTCATCAAGGAATTCCTCTTGGATGGGTATTTGTTCGCTTTCCTTTTCGATCCTACTCAGGTGATCTGCTACAGAATTTTCAGCACCTTTCTTGTCTCGGATCTCCAAGTCAAATTATTGGAGGAGAAGCATCCACCGAATCAGTCTCGGCTTAGCATCCAGCTTCCTCAACAAGTATTTGAGAGCGGCGTGATAAAAAAACATGACTATCTTGGAACCAAGAAGATAAGAGTTTAAATTTGTCCAAGGCAAATACGATTGCCAGAGCTCCTTCTCAGTTGTCGTGTAATTTTGCTGGGCTGAGTCCATGGTTCTGGACGCATAGGCAATGACATGGACTGGTTGGCCAACTCCAGCTCTCTGGCCAAGAACAGCTCCCAGTGCTAAGTTAGATGCGTCACACATCAATTCGAATGGCAAGTCCCCGGTCGGGTGCTAGGAAAAAGTGTGGATGTAAGTTTGTTTTTAGCTCTTGAAACGCCTCAATGCAGGGCTGATCAAAGTTGAAATCTACATCTATCTGTAGCAGCTTGGACAGAGGCAGAGCCATTTTGCTAAAGTCCTTGATGAACCTTCTATAGAAGCCTGCGTGTCCCAAGAATGAGCGAACTTCCCGCACAGTCGACGGGTTTGGGAGGGAGGTAATTATGTCTATCTTCGCCTTGTCCACTGATGATCGTTCGCTTATAGTCGTTTCAACGCACTTATCAAATACTAAAGCTAACTATAGTATAGTCAACCCTAGGTCATTTTTCTCAAGGACACAGTGTGCTCAATTGTGGTTTAGTGTCAAGCTAAACAATGCAGAATCGAAGATGTGGAGTACAGACTGAGCAGAGATGGTCTCGGCAGAGACTATCCGGCTTGGTCTCGGCTGAGTACAGACAGACGCTACAGAGGCGGACTACCCTGTCTCAACCAAAAACAGTAAAGAAAAACAGTAAACGGGGAGTTGGAATGCGAGTGATGCAGAAAATAAACTAAGACTATGAATGCAGTAAATGTATACTACTGTTACTAATTATCTATTAGTATTATATAACTGTATTCAGATTCAGTTCCATTAATCAAGTCCAGTCCAGGTTCCAATCTCCAGTTCATAGTCCATATCAGCCTTTGGTAGTCATATGGCAATCGCCAAAGGTTCGATCCATTGTCATACCGAGGATTTATGCAATCGCTACCTCATCGGTTTGACAGGATTGAGTGCTTGAGAGCTGATGTTAGGTTCTCATTCAACAATCGTTAAGTGATTACCTATCTTGAATTAGTTAAACCAGTTCCAATCGGCTTAGATTAACATTGTTCACAGTTCAATTGCAATCGCGGATTCAACGTGAATTAAAGTAGAGGAAGAGAACAGAGATATGAAATGCAGAACGGAATCAATTAATAAAAACAGAGTACAAATACAGTGGTCCGAATTCGGATGGTTCCATCTTCCTCAACGATCGCCAAGGTTGATGGTGGTGGTTCACCTCCGTTCGCCTAAAATCTTTGAGGATCAGTTCCACCAGAGTGCGTCAAGTAGTCTGATCGGTCCCCCGGTGAACGTCCAGCTTCCCAGTCTTAGACCCGCACTTCCTCAATCGAGAGAAGTACCACTGCAGTACCGTGCGCCACCAGCAATGGAAGAACGAGAACGAAGAAGATGAAGTAATTGATGTGCGAAAAGAGTGAATTCAAAGACGTCTAAACAAAGGCACAGCTCCTCCTATATATACACGAGCTGTGATTAGCTAATCCTAACGAATCCTAACAGAATTACAATGTGAATGCCCTATTCTACCCCTATGCAGATCTTCCCACGTGACATGGCAGATTTCCTCGGAGTGACATGGCAGATGAGTTGGCATTGAGATGGCCTCCAAGCTGGATAGCTGATGTGGTCAACACATTTGGGCCACTCTCTTCCTGGGCTTCTGGGTTGCAGTCAATCTGGCCGCCGAGACGACTTCATCTCTAGGGATGGAACCGGCTGGCCGGACGGGCCTGACCTGCAAAAGAAGGAGTGATACTGTTTGTTTAGCTAAGAAATCTGAATTAGCACGGATTTGTATTTTTCCTGTATTTAAGCTCCTAAAATGAATCTCAGCTAATAGTCCATCCTTGAGCACGAAATAGTTTTGCAAACCTCCTTCTTAGGTGTCTAAAAGGTGTATAAATTGTGGCTCATCATCCACCTCAATGCCTCTGTTGGAGATCAGATGTCCCAACATTATTCCCTCGGTCACCATGAAATGACATTTTTCAAAGTTGAGAACCAAGTTCGTGTCAGTGCATCTCTTCAACACCTTGGACAGGTTATTCAGGCATGCGTCAAATGATTGTGCATACACCGTGAAGTCATCCATAAACACCTCCATGCAATCCTATAGCAAATCTGAGAAAATGCTCATCATGCAATGTTGAAATGTGCTCGGGGCGTTGCATAGGCCAAATGGCATGCGGGTGTACACAAAAGTGCCAAATGGGCATGTGAAAGTTGTCTTATGTTGATCCTCAGGTGCTATGTGTATTTGCATGTATCCTGAGAATCCATCCAGAAAGCAGTAGTGGGATTTCCCTGCTATTTTCTCCAGCATTTGGTCAATAAAAGGCAAAGGAAAGTGATCCTTGCAGGTTGCCTGATTTAGTCTTCTATAATCGATACACACCCGCCAGTTGTTCTGAATCCTTGTAGGTACCAACTCGTCTTGTTGGTTTTTCATGACAATCATTCCAGATTTCTTTGGAACTACTTGCATAGGATTTATCCATTGGCTGTCTGAGATAGGGTAGATGATGCCTGCAGCAAGTAGTTTCGTGACTTCTTTCTTGACTACATCTAGAATGGTAGGATTCAGCCTTCGTTGTTGTTGCCTTATGGGCTTAATGTCCTCCTCCATTAGTATTATGTGCATGCATATGGAGGGGTTAATACTTGGAAGGTCAGAAAGTTTCCACCCAATTGCCTGCTTGTGTTGCCTGAGGACTTCTAACAGCCTATCTTCTTGCTCCAGGAGGAGGTTGCTTGCGATGATGACCGGGAGCTGCTGTTCACTGTCCAAAAAGGCATATTTTAAGTGACTAGGCAATGGTTTCAGCTCTATGGGTGGTGGAGCTGGAGATTCTTGAGTTATAGCTTTTGGATCCATTTTGCCGACTTGTTCTTGACTCGGTGTTAGGATTGCCGACACGTTCTCGGCCTTGTGTTGCTTCGGTCGACTTAGAGGGTTAGTTTCGGCTCTTGTCAAATTGAGGTCGGCCTCGGTTTCCTTTACAGCTTCGGTCTCGGATACGGGTGGAGCAGTGAGCTTCTTGGTTCGAGTCTGGTCCCTACTGGCCGAGATAGTTTCGACAAGTGCGTCAGCTCGTGTGTTTGATTCTTCGGCCGAGTTGACTCTTGACCTTTCGTTGACTCAGCCTTCCTTAGCCGACTTTGATTCAGTCGTGAATATGGTTGCCAATTGTGCAAGTAGAGGCTTCGTAGTCTCGGCAACTTTTACCTCTGCACTATTCTTACTCTCTGATGGCTGAGGATAGCAGACTTGGTTTATTAACGTGGTTAGTTCTTTTTCAAATGCCAAGTCGCTAGTGTCACTATGGTCACCCTCAGAGTCTAGGGACTCTAGTACTTCATTATGATTGGCCTTTGAGCAGCAACTGGCTTCAGCTGTTCTAGCAAGATCTTCCATTCCTCCACTGCAACTGCCTAGTTGGAAGTATTCCAACTATTTCTTCCATTATATCTATGCCAAAGAGGGAGTGGTCTTCGGTGGGGTGTTTCATGGCTTCAAAAATGTTGAACTGCACCAATGTGTCACCGAATTCCATGGAGAGTGTTCTGGCATGTACGTCAATCTTCGTCCTTGCCGTCATTAGAAATGGCCTTCCCAGTATCAAGGTTGATCCTTTTCCTGATGCCTCGTCCTCTATGTCAAGCACATAGAAATCAGCTGGAAATATTAGTTCATTTACTTGGATGAGGACATCTTCGAGAACTCCCAGGGGTTGTACGATGCTTCTATTAGCAAGCTGAATGATCATCCCTGTAGGTTCCAGATCTCCAAAATTGAGGGACCTGTAAGTTGATGTCGGCATGACATTGATTGATGCTCCTAGGTCCAGCATAGCGTCAGTAAATGTACAACCACCAATTGTGCATGGAACCGAGAAGATACCAGGGTCTCGGCACTTCTTTGGCAGAACCTGTGAGAATCCTGCAGTGGTGTCACTTTTCGTGAAGCTCGACACCACACGTCCTAGTTCTCGATTCCCCTTCATCTTTCTCCTTTTGTGTACGCATAATTCTTTGAGGAATTTTGCGTACTTCGGAATTTGCTTGATCGTATCGAGAAGTGGGATATTGATTTCCACCTTCCTGAACATCTTCAGCAGTTCGTCATCAGAATCTAGTTTCCTTGCCGAGACGGTCCGGGATGGAAACGGCAATGGGACAGTTGTGAGTGAGTGAGACTGTGAGTCGGCTACTACTTTAGAGTCGGCTTTAGTTGGCTGCGGTACCTGCTGTTGTGCAGGCTGAGGTAATTCCTTGCCGCTTCTGAGTGTTACTGCATTGGCAATCCCTCTCGGATTCGGAATGGGTTGAGAGGGGAGGCCGCTTGAGCCGGCTGATTGTAGTTCACTCACAGTATTTGCTAGCTGTCCTATTTGCATCTTGAGATCCTAGATGGTGGCGGTCATATTCTGTTGGAATTGTAGGTTGCTGGAACTTACTGATTGTTGGAATTCTAAATTGCTTGTTGCCAGCTGCTTCATTATATCTTCTAGTGATAGAGAATTGCCTTGGGTAGGAGTCCTCTATTGTTGTGGCAGGAAGGATGGTGCTGGGTGTTGCGGACTCGGCTGCTGGTAACCAGATGCTCCATAGGGTGCATTTGGCATGAACCCAACTCTTTGAGCTGCATATGGTCCTTGTTGTGGGCTTGGCCGAAATGGTTGGTTCCCATATGGTTGATTATCAAACTGCCGATTCTGATAGGGTTACTTCCCATACTGGAGTCCTCCTATTGCTCCAACGCTTTCGGTTTGGCCAGATTCGGTCTCTTGGAGAGTGGGGCATAGATCAGTTGGATGCTCCACTAAAGTACATATGCCACAGACTTTTGCTGCCATGGCTGAATGATGTTGACTAACAGCCAGTTGTCTTACCAGGGAGGTCAACTCAGTTAGCTGGTTCTCCAGCCTTTGGTTGGAGGTTGCACCGATTTCGTTTACTGGCCGAGACGGATTCGGCCCTCTGATCCCAAATTATTGAGTGTTGCTCGCCATGTTCGAGATCAGATGCCTTGCTGCTACTGGTGTTTTGTCCATTAACGCTCCTCCACTAGCGGCATCAATCATGCTCCTATCCATCATTGATAGTCCTTCGTAAAAGTATTGGATCAGCAGCTGCTCGCTGATCTGATGGTGAGGACAGGTGGCACATAGCTTGTTGAAACTCTCCCAGTACTCATACAGGGTCTCTCTAGCGTGCTGCCTTATTCCGCAAATTTTTTTCCTAATGGTCGCAGTCCTAGAAGCTGGGAAGAATTTCTCTAGGAAGGTCTGTTTCATGTCTCCCCAGGTGTTAAAGAGTGCTGGCTGTAGATATAGCCAGTCCTTTGTAGCATCGTGGAACAAACCACGTGGAATTCCTTGAGATGCTTGTGGGGGTCTTCTCCTGCAAGACCGTGAAATTTAGGCAACAAATGTATTAGACCAGACTTTAGCTCATAGGTTTGGGCTGGCTCCAATTGTGGATATTGGATACACCATGGTTGGTACACCACATCTGGAGTGGACAGTTCCTTCAACGTCCTATTGTGATTCTCCATCTGCCCTGGCTCTGAAAAAATATTATTACTAGCAACAAAATCGTCAGTATAAGATTGGTCAGAGTTAATGGCAGAATCCACGCTACTACTAATATCTACTGCGGTGTTACGGATTTTTCGCAATCTACGTAAAGTTAATTCTATCTCTGGATCAAAAGTATACAATGGGTCAGTACTACTCCTAGTCATGCATTGTACATATTATGTAGGAAAATAAGAGTTAGTGTTATGGCTTAAAAGAATAGAAAGTTAGCAATTTTAAAAATGCAACGTTAGTGTTATCAGCATGTTATTTTATTCAGAAGTTAGACACAGACATATTCGAAAACACTCAATAGACTGACACACTCTACAGACTCGAATTTCGACTTCACTTAACTTGGCACACGAAAACACAAAAGAACTTGTGTCCCCGGCAACGGCACCAATTTGATGATGGGCGTTTTTAGTCGTTTCAACGCGCTTATCAAATTACTAAAGCTAACTATAGTATAGCTAACCCTAGGTCATTCTTCTCAAGGACATAGTGTGTTCAGTTGTGGCTTAGTGTGAAGTAAAATGATGTAGAATCCGAGAGGTGGAGTGTTAACTCTTCTCGACACTGGCCGAGTCGCCCTCGGTAGAGACTAAGCCGAGATGATCTCGGCAGAGACTATCCGGCTTGGTCTCAGCTGAGTGCAGACAGACGCTACAGAGAGGGACTATCTCTATCTCAGACTAGAAAACGGTGAACGGGGGGATTTGATTACAATTGAGAGCGGAATTTACGTTAACTATACATAGAACTAAAATTAACTAGAATGCATATTCAAACATGTTATTCCTAATGCTATTGCTACTGCTGTGTTCATGCTTTGTTCCAATAGTCAAGGTTTTTCTGGTTCAATTACTCCAGTCACAATCCATATCAGCCCATGGTGATCTTATGACAATCGCCACAGGTGTGTCTCTTGCCATACCGAGGATTTACACAATCGCTACCTCATCAATTGGCAGAGATTAAGTTCAAGCTGATTTTAGATTCTCAATTAACAATCGTTAAGTGATTACCTATTGAATTAGCCAAACCAGTTCCGATCGGCTCAGTCTAGCATTGTTCTGTTACCAGGTGCAATCGCAACACAGTAATTGAACTTAGATTTCAGGAATGCAACGGAACTTAGAATTCAGAAAACACTTATAATATTGAAAGCAAAATACAAACACAGGGCCTGGATTCGATGATTCCATCCTCCACGACAATCGCCATGGAGAACGGCGATGATTCACCTCTACCACCTAGGACGCTGAGGTTCAGATCCATCAAGTGCGTTGGGGCTCCAATCGGTCTTCCTCTGATAACCTTCGGCTTCTCGGTTCCTAGCTCGCGTTTCCTCAATCGAGAGAAACGCCATTAACATCACCGTGCACCACCGTTAGCGGAGGGAAAGGAAACGAGGCAATTCTGGAAACTATGGACGCGGGATTGTTTTGAATGCCAAAAGCCCCTAATTGTTCAAAGTTCTGTCTATTTTTACATGTGCGGGCACAGCTAACTGTCTTAACAGAATTACAAGTGAAATCCCTATTCTACCCTTGCTGTGACTTGCGTTGCAAGCTACTTTAGGAGATGATGTGGCTCTTGAGTTGGCTTCGAGGTGGCTCTTGTGTTGCTAATGTGGAGCGCCACCTTGGGCAAGCTTCCTGATTGTGCCTTTGGTTGTATGGGCTGAGTCTTCAACTTGGCTGACAGGCTCTCGGCTTGGGCTGGCAGTGGTGGCTGAGCTAGGTTGGACCTGCGATGAAGAGATAGTTAGCTAAAAGCCTTGAATAAACCTGGATTGTGTTTTACTCTAATTTTAGGCTATTAATTTGGATCTTAGTCAACAGTCCTCTTTTAAGTTCGTGAGTTGCTCAATGACATTCCTCTTAGGTCCATTTAAGATGTACATTTTATGACTCATCACATGCCTTTTGGTCATGGCCATTTCGGCTTTCTAGCACTTGTCGTAGGTGGAGACGAAATGGTAAGCGTCTCTGAAAATGGTTGGCCAATAGAGGCCACAATCAAGCACTTTTCTTGCAGTTCGAGTTGATCCATAATGGCTGCCTCCAAGCGCTAAATGACAGAACTAGAGGATCGAATTGGTCTTGACTTCAGGAATACACCTGCGAATAACTTGGTCACTGCAGAGTCTCCAAAGGTAGGGGTCATCCCAAATGTAGTATTTGGCATCACTTCGAAGTTTATCTTTGTATGTCCAAGATGCCTCTAGTGGGAACCGAGATGCTGCCACAAAATTACAAATGTCAACAAACCATGGTGGAGACGTTTTTATCTGCAGCAGGTTCTCATCTGGAAACTCGTCTCGGATAGTATTGGTTCGCTTTCTCTTTCAATCCTGCTCAGGTGATCAGCTACAGAATTCTCAGCACCTCTCTTATCTCTGATTTCTATATTAAATTCTTGAAGGAGAAGCACCCACCGAATCAGTCTTGGCTTGGCATCAGGCTTCTTCAACAAGTATCTCAAGCAGCATGATTAGAGAACACAATGATCTTTGAACCGAGAAGGTATGGGCGGAATTTGTCCAATGCAAACACAATTGCTAATAGTTCCTTCTCAGTTGTTGTGTAATTCTGCGGGGCCGAATCCATAGTCCGAGATGCATAAGCAATAACATGCACAGGGAGGCCGACTCCAGCTCTCTGGCCGAGAACAACTCCCAATGCCGAATTGGATGCATCACACATCAGCTCAAATGGCAGGTCCCAGTTTGGTGCTTGCAAAATAGCGGCGGATGTGAGGCAGTTCTTCAGCTCCTAAAATGCTTCGATATAGGGCTGGTCGAATTTGAATTCCACATCCTTCTGTAGCAGCTTGGACAGAGGCAGGGCAAGTTTGCTGAAGTTTTTAATAAACCTTCTATAGAAACCTACATGTCCCAGGAAAGAGTGAACTTCCCTCATAGAAGAGGGGTTTGGAAGGGATGATATGATGTCTATCTTAGCCTTATCCACTTCAATACCTCTGTTGGATACCAGGTGGCCCAACACTATTCCTTCAGTCACCATGAAGTGACACTTTTCAAAGTTGAGTATGAGATTTGTGTCAATACATCTCTTCAACACCTTAGATAGGTTTTCTAGGCATGCATCGAAGGATTCAGCATACATCGTGAAGTCATCCATGAACACCTCCATGCATTCCTGCAGCAAGTCTGAGAAAATGTTTATCATGCAACGTTGGAACGTACTCGGAGCATTGCACAGGCCGAATGGCATGAGAGTATACGCAAAGGTGCCAAATGGGAATGTGAAGGTGGTTTTGTGCTGGTCTTCAGGTGTTATATGGATCTGCATATAGCCAGAGAAACCTCCAGAAAACAGTAATGGGATTTCCCTGATAGTTTTTCCAGTATTTGATCAATGAAAGGCAAAGGGAAGTGATCCTTGCGAGTTGCTTGATTCAATCTTCTATAGTCGATGCATACTCGCCAGCTATTCTGAATCCTTGTTGGTACCAGCTCATGCTGCTGATTTTTCATAACGGTCATCCCAAATTTCTTTGGCACCACTTGCACAGGGCTCACCCATTGGCTACCCGAGATGGGATAGATGATCCCTGCCGCCAAGAGTTTGGTGACTTCCTTTTTAACCACATCCAAGATGGTTGGATTCAGTCTTCTTTGTTGTTGCCTTATAGGCTGAGTTTCCTCCTCCATCAATATTTTGTGCATGCAGATGGAGGGATTTATTTCAGGAAGGTCAGAAAGTTTCCACCCAATTTCCTTCTTATGTTGCCTAAGGACCTCCAGCAACTTGTCTTCTTGTTCCTGGTGGAGGTTGTTGGCAATGATGACTGGGAGTTGCTGTTCATTGTCCAAGTAGGCGTATTTCAAGTGGTCTGACAATGGTTTTAATTCCATAGGTGGTGGCAAAGGTGAAGAACGTTTAGTTTTTGTTTTCATATCTGTTTGGCCGTCTTGACTTGATGTCGGTACTAGGTGCGCCGACATGATTTCGGCTCTCAGCTGGTCATGCCGACTCCTCGATAGCAGAGTTCTTGACGGAATGCAGTCGGACTTGGCTTTTTGTTCAATATTCTTGCTGGATCCAGATGGAATAGTGAATTCATCTCTTGATTGCTTCTGATCTTCGTTGGCCGAGACGACTTCGGCTGCTTCTCGGTCTCGGCCTTTCTTGGCCGACTCACCTTCGATTGAAAGGATTGTTGCCAGTTGTGCAAATAAAGGTCTCTAGTGGAGGAGCGTTAATGGACAAAACACCAATAGCAGCAAGGCATCTGATCTCGAACATGGCGAGCAACACTCAACAATTTGGGATCAGAGGGCTGAATCCGTCTCGGCCAGTAAACGAAATCGGTGCAACCTCCAACCAAAGGCTGGAGAACCAACTAACCGAGTTGACCTCCATAGTGAGACAATTGGCTGTTAGTCAACATCATTCAGCCATGGCAGCAAAGGTCTGTGGCATATGTACTTCAGTGGAGCATCCAACTGATCTGTGCCCCACTCTCCAAGAGACCGACTCTGGCCAAACCGAAAGCATTGGAGCTGTAGGAGGACTCTAGTATGGGAAGTAACCCTATCAGAACCGGCAGTTAGATAATCAACCATATGGGAAGCAATCATTTCGGCCAAACCCACAACAAGGACCATATGCAGCTCAAAGAGCCGGGTTCATGTCGAATGCACCCTATGGAGCATCTGGTTACCAGCAGCCGAGTCCGCAACACCTAACACCATCCTTCCTGCCATAGCAACAGAGGACTCCTACCCAAGGAAATTCTCCATCACTAGAAGATATAATGAAGCAGCTGGCAACAAGCAATTTAGAATTCCAACAATCGGTAAGTTCCACCAACCTACAATTCCAACAGAATATGACCGCCACCATCCAGGATCTCAAGATGCAAATAGGACAACTAGCAAATACTGTGAGTGAACTACAATCAGCCGGCTGAAGCAGCCTCCCCTCTCAACCCATTCCGAATCCGAGAGGGAATGCCAATGCAGTAACACTCAGAAGCGGCAAGGAATTACCTTAGCCTGCATAGTAGAAGGTACTACAGCCAGCTGAAGCCGACTCTAAAGTAGTAGCCGACTCACAATCTCACTCACGAACAACTGTCCCATTGCCGTTTCCATCCCGGACCGTCTCGGCAAGGAAACTAGATTCTGATGACGAACTACTGAAGATGTTCCGGAAGGTGGAAATCAATATCCCACTTCTCGATGCGATCAAGCAAATTCCAAAGTACGCAAAATTCCTCAAAGAATTATGCGTACACAAAAGGAGAAAGATGAAGGGGAATCGAGAACTAGGATGTGTGGTGTCAAGCTTAACGAAAAGTGACACCACTACAGGAATCTCACAGGTTCTACCAAAGAAGTGCCGAGACCTTGGTATCTTCTCGGTTCCATGCACAATTGGTGGTTGTACATTTGCTGACGCTATGCTCGACCTAGGAGCATCAATCAATGTCATGCCGGCATCAACTTATAAGTCCCTCAATTTCGGAGATCTGGAACCTACAAGGACGACCAATCAACTTGCTAATAGAAGCATCGTGCAACCCCTGGGAGTTCTCGAAGATGTCCTCGTCCAAGTAAATGAACTAATATTTCCAGCTGATTTCTATGTGCTTGACATGGAGGACGAGGCATCAGGAAAAGGATCAACCTTGATACTGGGAAGGTCATTTCTAATGACGGCAATGATGAAGATTGACGTACATGCCGAAACACTCTCCATGGAATTCGGTGACACATTGGTGCAGTTCAACATTTTTGAAGCCATGAAACACCCCACCGAAGACCACTCCCTCTTTGGCATAGATATAATGGAAGAACTAGTAGAGGAATACTTCCAACTAGGCAGTTGCAGTGGAGGAATGGAAGATCTTGCTAGAACTGCTGAAGCCAGTAACTGTTCAAAGGCCAATCATAATGAAGTACTAGAGTCCCTAGACTTTGAGGGTGACCATAGTGACACTAGCGACTTGGCATTTGAAAAAGAACTAACCACGTTAATAAACCAAGTCTGCTACCCTCAGCCCTTAGAGAGTAAGAATAGTGCAGAGGTAAAAGTTGCCGAGACTACGAAGCCTCTACTTGCACAATTGGCAACCATAATCACGACTGAATCGAAGTCGGCTAAGGAAGGCCGAGTCAACGAAAGGTCAAGAGTCAACTTGGCCGAAGAATCAAACACACGAGCCGACACACTTGCCGAAACTATCTCGGCCAGTAGGGACCAGACTCGAACCAAGAAGCTCACTACTTCACCCGGATCCGAGACCGAAGCTGTAAAGGAAACCGAGGCCGACCTCAATCTGACAAGAGCCGAAACTAACCCTCTGAGTCGACCGAAGCAACACAAGGCCGAGAACGTGTCGGCAATGCTAACACTGAGTCAAGAACAAGTCAGCCAAATGGATCCAAAAGCTATAACTCAGGAATCTCCAGCTCCACCACCCATAGAGCTGAAACCCTTGCCTAGTCACTTAAAATATGCCTTTTTGGACAGTGAACAGCAGCTCCCGGTCATCATTGCAAGCAACCTCCTCCCGGAGCAAGAAGATAGGCTGTTAGAAGTCCTTAGGCAACACAAGCAGGCAATTGGGTGGAAACTTTCTGACCTTCCAGGTATTAACCCCTCCATATGCATGCACAGAATACTAATGGAGGAGGACATTAAGCCCATAAGGCAACAACAACGAAGGCTGAATCCTACCATTCTAGATGTAGTCAAGAAAGAAGTCACGAAACTACTTGCTGCCGGCATCATCTACCCTATCTCAGACAGCCAATGGGTGAGTCCTGTGCAAGTAGTGCCAAAAAAATCTGGAATGACTGTCATGAAAAACCAACAAGACGAGTTGGTACCTACAAGGATTCAAAACAGCTGGCGGGTGTGTATCGATTACAGAAGACTAAATCAGGCAACCCGCAAGGATCACTTTCCTTTGCCTTTTATTGACCAAATGCTGGAGAAAGTAGCAGGGAAATCCCACTACTTCTTTCTGGATGGATTCTCAGGATACATGCAAATACACATAGCACTTGAGGATCAACATAAGACCACTTTCACATGCCCATTTGGCACTTTTGCGTACACCCGCATGCCATTTGGCCTGTGCAACACCCCAAGCACATTTCAACGTTGCATGATGAGCCTTTTCTCGGATTTGCTACAGGATTGCATGGAGGTGTTTATGGATGACTTCACAGTGTATGCAGAATCATTTGACGCATGCCTGAATAACCTGTCCAAGGTGTTGAAAAGAAGTACCGACACGAACTTGGTTCTCAACTTTGAAAAATGTCATTTCATGGTGACCGAGGGAATAGTGTTGGGACATCTGATCTCCAACAGAGCCATTGAGGTGGACAAGGTGAAGATAGACATAATTGCCTCCCTCCCAAACCCCGCGACTGTGCGGGAAGTTCGCTCATTCTTGGGACACGAAGGCTTCTATAGAAGGTTCATCAAGGACTTTAGCAAAATGGCTCTGCCTCTGTCCAAGCTGCTACAGAAGGATGTAGATTTCAACTTTGATCAGCCCTACATTGAGGCATTTCAGGAGCTAAAAAACAAACTTACATCCGCACCTGTCCTACAGGCACCCAACTGGGACTTGCCATTCGAATTGATGTGTGACGCATCTAACTCAGCACTGGGAGCTGTTCTCGGCCAAAGAGCTGGAGTCGGCCAACCAGTCCATGTCATTGCCTATGCGTCCAGAACCATGGACTCAGCCCAGCAAAATTACACGACAATTGAGAAGGAGCTCTTGGCAATCGTATTTGCCTTGGACAAATTTCGCTCTTACCTTCTCGGTTCCAAGATAGTCGTGTTTTCTGATCACGCCGCTCTCAAATACTTGTTGAGGAAGCCGGATGCTAAGCCGAGACTGATCCGGTGGATGCTTCTCCTCCAAGAATTCGACTTGGAGATCCGAGACAAGAAAGGTGCGGAAAATTCTGTAGCAGATCACCTGAGTAGGATCGAAAAGGCAAGCGAACAAATACCCATCCGAGAGGAATTCCCTGATGAACATCTCTTGCATATCAAGACGGCCACACCATGGTTTGCCGACATCCCTTCTTCTGAAATATGGGGTGGTGCACAGGATAGCCACAGCATACCACCCCCAGACAAATGGGCAAGCTGAGGTGTTTAACAGGGAAATCAAGCATACACTGCAAAAGATGACAAATCCCAGCAGGAAGGACTGGAGCAGACTCCTTGAGGATGCTCTATGGGCTCACAAGACTACATACCGAACACCGCTGGGAATGTCCCCCTACCGGATTGTTTTCTGGAAGGCCTGTCACCTCCCTGTGGAGCTAGAGCACAAAGCTTACTGGGCAGTTAAGCAATGCAACATGGCATATGACCAAGCAGGAGAGCATAGAAAGTTCCAACTCCAAGAATTAGATGAACTTCGCATGGAAGCCTATGAAAATGCCAGGATCTACAAGCAAAAGGTAAAAAAATTCCAAGACCAAAAGATCCTGAGAAAAGAGCTCCATATTGGCCAAAAAGTGTTGCTGTTCAACTCCAGATTAAAGCTCATAGCAGGTAAGCTTCGCTCTAAATGGGATGGACCTTTTGTTATTACTAACGTATTTCCCCATGGTACAATACAGCTCCACGACGAACATACCAATAGCACCTTTCAAGTCAATGGGCATCAAGTCAAACCATTCCTCGAAGGCCCAGTACCAACTAGAGAAAACACGGAGAAGATCGCCTTGGCGGAGCCGACTCTACCAGATGGCGTAGCCTAGGCCAACTCAGCCAACCCCTTCTATCTAAGCATTGAGGGCAATGCCGAAATTAAGTGTGGGGGATTCTGTCCATCTAGGACTGATCATTCACGTCATATCTGCCCTTCTCTCATTTCTCTCATCTAACTTTTTCATTTCGCTTCTTTCATATACCATTTTAAGTTTCATTAGTACTTCTTTCATTACTATTTCTGCCGCTTAAGTTCTTGTTTAATAAAAGAGTCTCCACTGCCAAGTCGGCCACAACCAGAATGGTCCCGGCTTAGCAGAGTTACATGTAAAAAAGAAAAAAGAGCAAAGAGAGACAATTCCTTTTTGAGTCCGAGAGCCTGACGAGCCAGCAGAAACACTCTCTCCACTCCCGAGTAGAAGCTGCCTCTGCCTTAAGGGGACCAAAACTATGGGTTTTAAGCGATAAGTGGTGAAAATGGAAGAGGTAACCCTCAGGGGGAAGGAACAGAAACAACCAGTGTGAGAATTTGAGCCTTGCAACAGTGATGGCTTACACTCTCGCCATCTCCCGTCTTTCTGAGCGATTTTTGCAAAAGCATGTTAATTGTATGTGCTGTATTTTGTCTTAACTCTCTGGATACAACTGTTTTACACATGCAGGAATGACATGATCTAGGCCATATTTCTTATGAGCTCAGAGCCAAATAAGTTGTCCAAAAAATAATATGCTGACCCTCGTCACCCCCTTTGACCCTAAATTGACCATTTTTCTTGCAGCTCTCACTACAAGCCGTGGCCAGAAAAAACCATTCTTACCCTACCCTCGGGGAGCCGAGGAGCCTTGGAATTGTCTTGGGAGTGAGTCAAAATCAAGTGTGGGGGAAGTTCAGGAGCAGAATTCAAACAAAAAAAATGATGGGAAAAAGGCTCTATACAATGAAGAATTGAAAGAAAAAAAAAGGGAAACATGTCAAGAGAAAACAGGCAGCGGAAATAAACAAGCTGAACTGAAACGAAATCAGCAAGCTGCATGAGTAGAAAAGGAAGAAGAAATACAAAAGAACAAGTGGACAAAGACGGAAGGAGACCACAGTAACCGGGACTGCCCTCATACTAATAAAACTCATTCCCCATTACTCCTCTCCTCCCTGCGGGACCTGAAGCTACCCTGCCTACATTTTACCCTACTAGTGACCTTAACCCCGCTACAAGCCAGAAAAGTCCTAGTGATCATAACTGTTGTGTCTTGCAGGAGTAGGAAGAGAGCTTTGTCAAGATATGGTGATACCAATTCCATGCACTGTTGAGTGCAAACACAAGCTAAACACTCGAGAGAATCGAGAGAGTTGATCACCCAAGTGAGGTTCCACCCCTCTAAGGTACATCCCCCATTTAAAAAGCCGCGAAGCACCTTAAGTCCAAAGGAAGTAGTTCCTTGATTGCATGAGCACTCCGATCTGGGAGGAAGAGAAGCCGACTCTGTACAGTCAGCTTAAGGAAATCAAATAGAAAAGTCTCTTACCGAAATCTCCCTTGTTTAAGTCATATATTTTGCCCAGGAGTGCAAAAGGCTAAGTGTGGGGGTTTGATGAGTCATAAAATGTATATCTTAAATAGACCTAAGAGGAGTGCCATTGAGCAACTCACGAACTTAAAAGAGGACTGTTAACTAAGATCCAAATTAATAGCCTAAAATTAGAGTAAAACACAATCCGGGTTTATTCAAGGCTTTTAGCTAACTATCTCTTCATCGCAGGTCCAACCTAGCTCAGCCACCACTTGCCAGCCCCGCCGAGAGCCTGTCAGCCAAGTTGAAGACTCAGCCCATACAGCCAAAGGCACAATTAGGAAGCTCGGCCAAGGTGGCGCTCCACATCAGCAACACAAGAGCCACCTCGACGCCAACTCAAGCGCCACATCATCTCCTGGAGTAGCTTGCAACGCAAGTCACAACAAGGGTAGAATAGGGATTTCACTTGTAATTATGTTAAGACAGTTAGCTGTGCCCGCACATGTATAAATAGACGGAACTCTGAACAATTAGGGGCTTTTGGCATTCAAACAATCCCGCGTCCATAGTTTCCAGAATTCCCTCTCGTTTCCTTTCCCTCCGCTCACGGTGGTGCACGGTGCTGTTAATGGCGTTTCTCTCGATTGAGGAAACGCGAGCTAGGAACCGAGAAGCCGAAGGTTATCAGAGGAAGACCGATTGGAGCCCCAAAACACTCTGATGGATCTGAACCTCAGCGTCCTAGCTGGTAGAGGTGAATCATTGTCGTTGTCCATGGCGATTGTCATGGAGGATGGAATCATCGAATCCAGGCCCTATGTTTGTATTTTGCTTTCAATATTATAAGTGTTTGCTGAATTCTAAGTTTCGTTGCATTCCTGAAATCTAAGTTCAATTACTGTGTTGCGATTGCACCTGGTAACAGAACAATGCTAGACTAAGCTGATCGGAACTGGTTTGGCTAATTCAGTAGGTAATCACTTAACGATTGTTAATTGAGAATCTAAAATCAGCTTGAACTTAATCTCTGCCAACTGATGAGGTAGCGATTGTGTAAATCCTCGGTATGGCAAGAGACACACCTATGGCGATTGTCATAAGATCACCAAGGGCTGAAATGGATTGTGACTGGAGTAATTGAACCAGAAAAACCTTGACTATTGGAACAAAGCATGAACACAGTAGTAGCAATAGCATTAGGAATAGCATGTTTGAATCTGCATTCTAGTTAATTTTAGTTCTGTGTATAGTTAACGTAAATTCCGCTCTCAACTGTAATAAAATCCCCCCATTTACCGTTTTCTAGTCTGAGACAGAGATAGTCCCTCTCTATAGCGTGTGTCTGCACTCAGCTGAGACCAAGCCGGATAGTCTCTACCGAGATCATCTCGGCTCAGTCTCTACCGAGGGCGACTCGGCCAGTGCCGAGAAGAGTTAACACTCCACCTCTCGGATTCTACATCATTTTACTTCACACTAAGCCACAATTGAGCACACTGTGTCCTTGAGAAGAATGACCTAGGGTTAGCTATACTATAGTTAGCTTTAGTTATTTGATAAGCGCGTTGAAACGACTAAAAACGCCCATCATCAGCATGTCCTAAATGGCTTTGACTTTATCTGGATCCAATTCAATCCTTTTTTCGTTGACTATAAATCCCAATAACTTCCCCATTCCAACTCCAAAAGTGCACTTGGCGGGGTTTAGCCTGAGCCGATATTTCGCAGCCTTTTGAAAAGTTTATGCAAGTCGTCAATGTGTTGCACTGGTGTTTTTGACATGGCAATCATGTCGTCCACATAGACTTCCACTTCTTTATGCATCATGTCGTGGAAGAGGGTGACCATGGCCCTTTAATAGGTTGCTCTGACATTTTTGAGTCTAAATGGCATGACCTTGTAGTAGAATGTTCCCCACGTGGTGATGAAAGTGGTTTTCTCCTTGTCCTCAAGGGCCATCCGAATTTGGTTGTATCCGGAGAATCCATCCATGAAGGAATAACAGGAGTGTTGAGCAGTGTTATCCACCAATAGGTCAATATGGGATAAAGGAAAGTTATGCTTTAGGCTTTCTCTATTGAGATCCCTATAGTCAACACACATTCGCACTTTCCCATCCTTCTTGGGGATTGGCACGATATTGGCCACCCATTAGGGGTATTCTGCTACTGTCAGGAAGTCGAACTTCCACTGTTTTTCCATTTCTTTTTTTATTTTTAAGGCCACTTTCGGTTTCATTCTCCTCAACTATTGCCATACTAGGATGGCGTTGGAGACTAAGGGTAGCCTGTGTTCGACAATGGTGGTGTCTAGTCTTGGCATATCTCGATAAGACCACGCAAAAATATCCTCGTATTCTTTCAAGAGCTTTGTCAACCTTTGCTTGAAATCCGGCGGGATTAGTTTGCCTATCCGTATTTCTCTAGTTTCTTCTCCTTTGTTGAGATTGATGGTCTCCAGCTCTCCGATGCCAGATTGGAGCATTGGCCTTTCTTGTTCTAACAACCTTTCGAGTTCTCTCAAGGCTTCTTCCTCCGTCTCCTCCTCTTCGTCTTGCCTACTAGATTTGTCAGCATCGTCAGGCGCAAGGGCCGCGTTATTGATTTAGGGAAAGGTTTCTGTGTTTGGGCTAATTATTATTTTGTCCACATTTTAAAAGAAAGTAGAAAAAAGCATGCTTCAGACGTAGCTCTAATGCGAATGAAAATGAAAAAAATGAAAGAGGAACGACTATGCCAGAATGTAAATGGAAGTATACACATATTTTATTTTTCATTGTATTGTTTGGAAGTGGCCTCGAGGCCCTTTTTTACATGTTTTTCATTACATTTTCCAAAAGGCTGGTTCGGGCAACGCTTCGACGGTCCAATTCTCCAACTCTTGTGCCATGGAGTACACCCACTCTACCAGCTCCATCGGTTGATCTTCAATCGTTGCTACGTGTCCTGGAGTCACTATGCCCCTACTAATGAAGCAGTAGTAGAGGCTAGCCCTTGCCTGTTGTTTGCTTTGGACCTTCTACCTCAACTTTGCTTTCCTTGCAGCCCCGCTATAGCCGAGTCCAGCTCGCCCTGGATTTTCTTGTATTGCTACTGAGTTGGCCATGCCATCGAGTCTTCTTCCTAACCCTTTGCCAGGTTTAAAGCCATTAGTGATTAGCACTTTTACCACCATAATAACAACTTTGGATGGCTTGATGTCACCCCTTCCTATTTTGATGTTGGTTGTACCTACTATTTCAAGTGCTTGGAAAGAGGTTTCCATAGCTTCTTCATCTTCTTCTATGTATTCTGTGGGAAAAGGCGTGCTGACCATTATATCTTTCTCCCCCATGATGTTGATCATTTGTCCATCGACTATGAATTTGACTTTCTGGTGTAACTATGAAGGGACTACCCCCATAACATGTATCTAGGATCAGCCCAGCAAGCAGCTACATGTTGGTCGAATGTCCATCACCTAGAAGGTGATGTCGAATGTCGTTGGCCCTATGCGTATTGAGAGGGTGATTTCACCCATCACTTCTCGTTTGGAGTCGTCGAAAGCCTTGATCGCAACTAGACTATTTCTTAGGATGGCGCTAGGGGAGTAGAGTTTGTCCAGTGTGGTTTTTGGCATGACATTAAGTGAGGACCCATTGTCTATCAACACACTTGCTATCATATAATTTCCGCACTTGACTGTAATATGAAGGGGCTAATTATGGTTTCTACCCTCCTCCAGGACCTCTTCTTGATGAGCTACATTTTATACACCTTGTAGGGACCTAAGATGAGTGTTTTTGGGATCATTTGGTGCTTAAGAATTGGGTATTAGCTAAGATTCATATTATGGACCTAGAAATAGGGAATGTATAAATCTGTGCTAATTTGCAGGTCTTAGCTAATAAAAGATTCGTTCCATTTTTGTAGGGAAAATATGGATGATCTCGGCCCATCAAGAGTCCCAACCTAGGCCAAATTGATCCCATCTAACTCTACGGTCCAGCAGCCAATCAAGAGTAGCCAATTGCACCATCCACGTAGGCAACCCAGCTCAGTTGCCACTTTATCTCCAAGCCAGCTCAACTGCCACATCATTCTAGAGAAGCTTGCAACACAAGTTACGCAAGGGTAGATTAGGAATTTCAGTTTGTAATTTTGTTAGGAGTTCGTTATCTAGCATGTTCAGTAAGGCCAGCTCGTGTATATTTAGGAGATCTAGGAACGCTTAATGATTGTTGAATTCAGAATTAATTCCATACGTCACACACTTCATCCTCTCGCTCACGCCTCCATCTTCACGGTGGTACACGATTCTTTATTGGTGTTTCTCTCAATCGAGGAAGTGTAGGTCAAGGACTGAAAGGCCGAAGGTTGTTAGAGGGGACCGCTTGGCTTGCCATCGCACTCTAATGGACCTGATCCTCAACGCCTTGGTTAATAAAGATGAACCATCACCGTTCGACCATGGTGATCATCATGGAAGACAAATTCATCAAATTCACACCCTTTGTTTGTATTTCATTCTTAATAATATAAGTAGTTATGATTCCAATCTCGCATTGCGATTCCTGCATTTTAATCTACTTTACTATGTCACAATTGCACATTATTCAATAGACAAATGTTGAACTAGGCTGATTGGAACCGGTTTAACAACTTCAGTAGGTAATCAATTAGAGAACCTAAAACCAACTTTGGACTTAATCCCTGCCAACTGATGAGGTAGCGATTATGTAAATCCTTGGTATAGCAATGGACGAATGTTTGGTGATCATCATAAGGAAACTTGAGGCTGATATGGAATACGAACTTGAGTGAATGAACCAGAACTGACTTTAATACTAAGACAAAATATGAATACCGTAGTAGTAGTAATAGCAGTAGTAGTAGCCTAGCGTAGCTGCATTTAGTTTCTTAAGTTAATTCTTGTTTTACTTTCTCTGCAATACAAAGCTCCCTTGTTTCTTGTTTTTCAGTCCGAGATCGAGTTTAGTCCAACTCAGTCGCATCCAACTATACACTTAGCCAAGGCCGTGTCAGATTCATTTCTACCGGGAGCAAATCAGATCAATCTTTGCCGAGAGCGAGTCGACATTCTACACTTAAGTGTTTCTACACTACCCTAGTTTCATACAAAGTCACAATTGAGCGCATTGTGTCCTCGAGAGAATTCGACCTAGGGTTGACTATGCTATAGTTAGCTTTAGTTTATTTGATACGCGTTGAGACAACTAAAAATGAGCTTTATCAAATTGGCGTAGTTGCCGAGGACATAAGTTCTTTGGTGTCCTTGTGTGCCAAAACTGAGTTAAGCCAAATCTCGAGTCTGTAGAATGTTGTGCCAGTCAGTCGAATCATAGAGACTACATTGAGTCTGTGTCTGTTTTAAATTGGATCCTGTAATAAGTCTGTGTCTGTGCTAAGTATGTGTTAAATTCTGTCACGTGAGTTCCACTGCAAAAAAAAAACAACAATAAAAACAATAGTCATTTCTACATCGTTGCATTCATTCTTTTCACTGCATATTTGATTTTGGTATTCTGATAAGCCACTAGTTTCTTGCTGCATAATGTTACTAACTTGTATACTACATTTACATTTCTGCATGAGTAACTTTCATGTTTCTGCATAAATGCATATAATGCATGACTCGAAGTAGCTTTGACCCTTTGTGTGAATTAGACCCTGAAATAGAAATAACTTTACGTAGGTTAAGAAAGGCTAGGAATAATTCTAATTATGTTTCTAGTTTTGACAATAGTAGTCCTGTTACTAAAACTTTTGATTCTATTTAATATAGTAGCACTAACAATTTTGCAGAGTAGATGGAGAACAATGATAGAACCTTGAAGGAGCTGGCTACACCAAATGTGGAATACCAACCTTGGTGCATCCAGTATCCTCAACTGGAACTAGCTCAGACATACGAATTGAAATCTGGTCTTAAACACTTATTGCCTAAATTTCATGGTCTTGCAGGAGAAGACCCCCACAAGCACTTGAAGGAATTCCATGTGGTCTGCTCCACAATGAGACCACAAGGGATACCGGAAGACTATATCAAGATGAAGGTGTTTCCATTCTCCCTGGATGGAGCAGCAAAAGATTGGTTGTATTTACAGCCAATTCTATTCAACACATGGGGAGATATGAAGTGTATGTTCTTGGAGAAGTTCTTTTCGGCATCTAGGACCGCGACCATCAAGAAGGAAATCTATGGGATCAGGCAACATCCTAGAGAAACTCTACACAAATATTGGGAAAGATTCAACAAACTCAACGCCACATGTCCATATCATCAGATTAGTGAACAGTTGCTAATTTAGTATTTCTATGAAGGTTTGACGATGATGGACCAGAGTATGATTGATGTTGTTAGTGGAAGAGCATTGATGGATAAGACGCCGACAGTAGTAAGGCACCTGATCTCTAATATGGCAAGCAATACACAACAATTTGGGATCAGAGGAGCGAGCCAGTCCTGAATTATGAATGAAATCGGTGTAGTGGATAAACTGAGACGGGAGAACTAGCTGACCGAGTTGACATCATTAGTGAGGCAACTTGCTGTTGGACAACACTAACCAAGCATAACAACTAAAGTTTGTGGCATATGTACTTCCATGGAGCACCCTATTGATATGTGCCCACATTGCTAGAAACCGAGTCAGATTACCTAAAGAGTGTTGGAGCTATAGGTGGTTGCTAGTATGAGAAGCAATCGTATCAAAGTCGGTCATCTGATAATCAACAGTTTGGAAAGCAACCATTTCGGCCAGGGCCGAGTCAAGGACCATATGCAGCTCAACAATTCGAACTTGCCTCGAACGCACCTCAAGGACCAGCAGGTTATCGACAATGACTTAACAATATTAGACATTACCGTTCCAACAACAACAACAATAGAGAATGTCAGCTCAAGGAAATTCACCATCTCTGAAGGACATGATGAAGCAGTTAGCAACTAGCAACCTAGAGTTTCAGCAAACCATGAGCTCCAACAACATGCAATTTCAACAAAGTATGAACGCCACAATCTAATACCTCAAGATGCAAATAGGACAGTTAGCTAATACTGTGAACTAGTTATAATCGATCAGATCTAGCAACCTACCCTCACAAAACATTCCAAATCTGAGAGGGAATGTGAGTGGAATCACTTTAAGAAGTGGAAAAGCATTGCCACGGCCAACACCACAACAGTTGCCGAGATTAGCTTATATCGGCTTTGAGCCAAATACCGACTCACATGCGCTTCAGCAGGAGAAAACTATCCCATTGTCATTTCCAAACCGAACCATCTCAACAAAGAAGCCTGAATCAGATGAAGAGTTGCTGAGGATGTTTCGAAAGGTGGAAATCAACATTCCACTCCTTGATGCGATAAAGCAAATCCCCAAGTATGCAAATTTCCTTAAGGAATTGTGTGTACACAAGAGGAAAAAGATGAAAGGAAGTGTGGAAGTAGGAGGTATAGTATCAGTATTAACCAGAAATGAAGACTTCACTGTAGGAGCACATTACTGCCGAAGAAATGCTGAGATCTTGGAATTTTCTCTGTCCCATGGACCATTGGCGACTGTACCTTTGTCGATGCCATGTTGGACCTAGAAGCCTCAATTAATGTCATGCCAACTTCAATCTACAAATCCTTGAATTTTGTTGACTTGGAACTTACTGGGATGACAATACAGTTGGTGAACAGAAGTGTTGTTCAACCCTTAGGCGTTCTCGAAGATGTTCTTCTTCAAGTCAACAAGCTGATCTTCCCAACAGACTTCTATGTGCTGGATTTGGAGGACGAGACATCAGGGAAAGGATCCACCTTAATCTTAGGGCGACCATTTCTCATGACTGCCAGAACAAAGATTGATGTTCATGCCGGGACACTCTCGATGGAATTTGGTGATACTTTGGTGTAGTTTAATATCTTCAAAGTCATGAAGCACCCCACCAAAGACCATTCACTCTTTGGCATGGATTTAATTGATGAACTAGTTGAAGAGCATTTTCAACTAGACAGTAGGAGTGTAGAAATTTCAAATTTTTCTCAAGTTACTGATTCAATTGATTGCTTTGGGCCTTTCAAAGAAGAAGCCGACTATGAAGAAGTATGGGAAGTACATAATCTTTCCAACTCTGAGGATGATAATATTGATCTTGCCGACTTGAGTCAGAAAGTTGAGTTGATCAAATTACTAAACCAAGTGTGCAAGTATAAAAACCTGGAGTGTGCAAACAAGGTAGAAGTTCAGGTTGTCGAGACCAAAAAGCCAATCACAACACAAGTGGCAACAATGTTTACAGCCAAGTACAAGTCGGCCAAAAGAAGTCGAGATCGAGAAGAGACTAAAGTCATCTCGGCCAAAAAGATAAATGTCAAGGTTGACCTACATGAACATGTGCAACTCGAGATCATCTCAGCCAAAGAAGACCAGAAGCAAGCAAGAGCCGAGTCTATCTCGGCCAAACATGGCAAGAATCGCATTCCATCCGGATCCGACTTTAGTGTGACACAAGGAGCCGAGTCTGCCTCCAAACCGACAAGGGCCAACTCTACCCAGGCAAAAAGGAGTCGGCCACAACAATCAAAGGCTGAGATTATGTTGGCACACCTAGTGCCGAATCCAATTCAAATTGGTCAGCTAAATCTGAAAGTATCTGTTGACAATTCTTCATCTTTGCGACCAACCATGGAATTGAAACCATTGCCAAGTCATTTGAAATACACCTATTTGGATGATGAACAGCAACTCCCAGTCATCATTGCTAGCAATCTCTGCCAAGAGCAGGAAGATAAGTTGTTGAGCGTCCTAAGGCAACATAAGAAGGCAATCAAACCTTCTAAGGATAAACCCCTCCATCTGCATGCATAGAATATTAATGGAGAAGGAAAGCAAACCCATAAGGCAATAGAAAAGAAGAATGAATCTAACCATCCTAGACGTGGTCAAGAAAGAGGTGACAAAACTGCTTGTCATAAGGATCATCTATCCCATTCCAGATAGTCAATGGGTGAGCCTAGTGCAAGTAGTACCTAAAAAGTCTGGGATGATCGTCACTAAAAACTAGCACAATGAGTTGGTACCTATGTGGATTCAGAATAGCCGGCGAGTCTGCATCGACTATAAAAGATTGAATCAAGCAACTCGCAAGGATCACTTTCCTTTTCCTTTCATTGATCAAGTCCTAGAGAAACTAGCAGGCAAATCCCATTATTGTTTTCTGGATGGTTTCTCTAGATACATGCAAATCCACATTGCACCTGAAGATCAACACAAAGCCACCTTCACCTGCCCATTAGGTACTTTTGCATATATTGGCATGCCATTTGGCCTGTGCAACGCACCGAGTACATTTCAACGTTGCATGACAAGCATTTTCTCGGACCTGCTACAAGAGTGCATGGAGGTGTTCATGGGTGACTTCACGATATATGCTAATTCATTTGATGCATGTGTAGAAAACTTATCCAAGGTGTTAATGAGATGCAATGACACAAACTTGGTTCTCAACTTTGAAAAATGCCACTTCATGGTAACCGAGAGAATTGTGTTGGGACATCTGGTGTCCAGTAGATGAATTGAGGTTGATAAATCAAAGATTGACAATATCCTTAAAATATTGTAGTAACAAAAACTAATCCCTAAGAAAAGACTCACCACACTCTCTTAATGTTTCCACTCTTCACTCGTGTAGTGGATTTTTTTCTAAGGTGTTCTTTAGCCTTTTACCACTCAACTCTCACTCTAAGCTTGAACAAGAAATCAATTCTTTAATCAAACAAACCAGCTGCAAGTGAAAGCCAAACAAATCTAAATAAACTTTTAAGACTTTCAAGGAAAGAAACCAATAGGACAAAAATATGGAAGTCAAAGAAATTAACAAGCAAGAAAAGTTCAAGGAGGGTAGCTAAACTCAAAAGGAATTCATAGAGACATAAAAAGACTCAAAGATTACTAAACAAACATGAAAATGCAAGGGAATTAACTGCATACATGAACGTTCATGGCATTTAACAATGCACCAAAATTAATGCACAAAAACTAGCACACTAGTTTTCTAGAATTTAGGTGTAACTTGTGTTGGCTTTGGACCTTTAAATAACTATTTCTTTTATTCTTTTTCTTTTGTTTTTATGTGGCTATGCTATATTTTTACTACACTTTTCTGCCACTTGAATCCTCTTTTTCTTTTTCTCTTGAGCTCTTTTTACACAATCTTTTGGTCCACAATATTTTAACTTCACCACAATTTCTAGCACACTTTCATGCATAATTTCTCAACACAAATCATCAAACACTTGGTGCATTTCTCACAAATACAAAACATCATGTTGTCTTTTAGCGAATGACACAAACCATTTGAATCTCAAAGCCTAATGCAAGGGCGAAAAGCATAAACAAGCATACAACGCACAAATTCAACTAGTAAGCATCATATCACTTATAGAATAAAAAATCCCAAATTCTTTATGTAAGAACCCTAAAAATTGAAAACACAAGTTGGATAACAAATAATGAAAATCTGAACCATAGACTTATAGATGAGTGTCATGTGAACAAAACCTAATAAGGAGAAAACAAAACCAGGTTTAGACCTAGAAATGCTAAATTGACTTACCTCTTAGTGGTTCACTTAAAACCACTTGGAATCCATGTATATTCTTTAATTATTACTTGAATCCAGTTAGTAAGTGAAGATTGAAAGCTCTAATTACCACTTGATGTACCCTTGGATCTACAATCAAGACCTAGCTTTAGTAACCTAGATTAGTAATGAAAAGTGGAAATAAAAAATGAAAGAAGGAAATGTGAAAATGCATAAGGAAAAGAATGAAGCTCGCCACTAATTCATAGAGAATTAGATAAGAGAAGTGAGATTCACCACAAGCATCATGGAAACTTGATAAGAATAGAGGTTTCTTGCTCGAGACAAGAGTAGAGAGGAAGTTCTCAAAGAGTGCAAAGCACAACTCAAATTCATTCAAAAGTGATTAAGTTAATTACAAAGAGGGTTTATATACCCTTGATTAAGTCCTAATTAAGGCCCCATAATCCTAATTAAGCTAAGATAACGAAAGCCTAAGGCAAACTAGCCCAAAATGCAAGGCCAACAAGCCTCTCGGCCTAGCAACCGAAATGGAGAGGAAATTAGCAACTGACTAGCAACGGAAAAACCAGGTAGCAAGGAAACAAGACCTAAATGGGCTTTGGCCCAAGGCTAAGCTATCCTACTCAAAAGGTACCAAAAATAACATGAAAATACAAGGAAAATAATGTCTTTCTAGATCTATACATTGCCCACATGGTAGCTTGACAAATGATATAAAACTAGCCCTTCTTAAGCCTCTTCTTGACCCTTGAGTATGGCCAATTCTTATTGCTCCCTTCCTTGAAGCTTCTTGGGTCTTCCTTTTTTGTCCTTAGACCTTCAAGTGTTGTGGTTTCTCTGTCCTTCACACCCTCTTGAGCTCCTTGGCTGTGACCTCTTAATAAAAATAACCTTGCCCCTCTCGATATGCATCACCAAGGAAGCAATCAAGTGAATGAAAACAAAAAACACTCTTATGCTTTTGGACAACGATTTTTAACATCTTTGTAAAGCTTACTTTTCGGAGCAAAGTTAAACCATTTTGCTTACGCTCACTATAAGAGTTAGTCTTTGTAAAAACTTTGCATAGTTTTTTAGATACCTTGAAGAAGTTAAGTGACAAATAATACTTGGATTTATTTGTAATTAGGTAGATTACAAGGGATGTAATACCTGAAGAGGTAGATAATATTGAGCATAAGTTAGTTGGACTTAATGGAAGATCCTTTGTGTTGAAGGGACCAACTTACCTCGGTTGAAATAAATTTTGTGTGGATTTCTCTCTTACCTTCATTCTTGTGCGTTACTTGTATGTTCAATTGATTCAATTAATATAAGAGTTCATCTTCTAGAGGTTGAGCATTTTACGATGAAAAAAAAATCAATAAAGCAATAGAAAAGGAAAAACACAACAGACCTCCAGTGTTTAAATGCTAAAAACACAACAGACCTCCAGTGTTTAAATGCTAAAACTACTATTATTGAAGACAAAGAATATAGCATTCATCCATGTATGTAACATTGACATGTGGAACGGAGTGAAAAATGACAATTACATCCCACGAAGTAGCATATAACTGTTTATATATGCAATGGATTTTAAAAGTTATTTCCTTAACTTTCGGCCAATCAAATATTCAATCACAAAATTTTATAAAACTACAAATTAGACTCAACGGATAGGTCTGAAGCGTTGTGATTGGGCCGGGCCAGACCGTATGTCGGTTCTGGAATTTTCCAGACTACGAATTACTCACTCAGTCGAAGCCTACCACTACTCGTTTAACTTTTTTACTATAAATTAAAGCCCTAATGTGTCACCATGCTCTCATAACTCTTCCCCTGCACTCTTCACACACTCTTTCTCCCATCGTACTTAGCCATGGCGATCATCTCCGATTACCAAAGTGACGAGCAGAGCAACGAGACTCGCTCTGAACCCTCTCCCTCACAATCGCAACCTTCTTCGTTCAGCGCTGATTTTGACCCGTCCAATCCTCGAGCTTTTTTTGACAAAGTATTTGAATTCGTCGCGCGAACAAGCGACTTTCTTGAAAAGGATACGGCCGAGAAAGAGGTTGTGTCGGCCTTGCGCGCTGCGAAGGCGAAGATTGCCGCCGAGGCGAAAGCCGCTGGCGAGACAAAATTGAAGGAAGAAAAGGCGGCAGCAGCGGAGCAGAAAAAGAAAGAAGCGGAAGCGGAAGCAAAGGAGGAGGAGAACAAGGACCAAGAAAGAGCTTCAGTAGGTAATTGAATAATGACTTTTCAACCTCCATTTCCGTTTATTATTACTATTAATAATTTTTCGGTACGCATCGCAATTACATGAAGCTACAATACTGATGAATATTGTGTTCTGTTTCTGCCCTGTGATGTATGTCTGATTGACGGTTATGTCGGGACATCGATGTTTTGCTAGATTAATATGATATGAAATATGTCATGGTTTGTGGCTGAAATGACTTTATCCTGTACTGAAGAATCATGGATATTGGTGTTCTAGATTAGTGATATCTTTGTTAATATACTGCTGACAATTAAAAGGAATTTATCTCTGCATATTTTAGATTCTTGATTCTTGATCATTCTTCTTTATCTGAAGTTTATTATATTATAATTTATAATTTTATTAAATTTTTCTTTGTCTTTTTTTTCAACGGCTGAACAGTGCCAAACAAAGGTAATGGTCTGGATCTAGAAAAATATTCGTGGACTCAGACTCTGCAGGAGGTCAATGTGAGTGTTCCTGTGCCTACTGGAACGAAATCTAGGTTTGTCATCTGTGATATAAAGAAGAACCATCTAAAAGTTGGACTCAAAGGCCAACCACCAATTATTGATGTAAGTATATTGTTAGAAGATATATTCTATCTTCTTTAAGACGGGTGATTGTTCCGTTCTTGCATATGTTTATTTTTAGTTTCTGTGTTAAGTGTTTGTAATGGCTTTGGTGATTTATGATTTAAAACATTTTCAGGGTGAGCTACATGCATCTGTCAAGCCAGGTGACTGTTATTGGAGCATAGGTAAAGGATTACTAATTGTATCTTTGAAAAATCCTTTTAAGTGATAATAATTCGTTTCCATCTTGCTTGTGAGTTCTATTTTTTTTTATCAATGTTTGACATCATTTTTTATTAAGGTTTACTAATTGTGTATTGCTTGCATGAGCTAATGTTAGGGGTTCAGTGTAGTAGTTGTGTTTGGTTGAGGAATGGAAGGTGTTAATTGTTCTACTTATTTTTGGAGTGACAACTAATTATAATGACCTATTTTAATGTGTCACTCATTGTTTACAAATCTATTTTGCAGAGGATCAGAATACAATTTCTGTTCTTTTGACAAAGCATAATCAAATGGAGTGGTGGAAATATGTTGTAAAGGGTGAACCCGAACTTGATGCCCAAAAAGTTGAACCTGAGAATAGCAAACTTTCTGACCTCGATCCTGAAACAAGACAGACTGTTGAAAAAATGATGGTGATTGATTGATTTTTGTTACTTCAATATTTTAATTTGTAGTTCTTTTATCTGTTATCGTATTCATATTTGAGTTATTTTGATTGGAAGCGAGTTCCATCTATTTATTGGGGGTTAAACATTTTTAAAATGATGTAATTTTGATTATTTAGTAATTACTATATTTAAACCAAATTGATTGTCATGCTATTCAATCAAGATAACTTGGGTTATAGAATTTGTTTAGTTATGTTCTTGTATATAACAGGGCTCAACGCAGTAAGACCTTGTAAAAAGCCTAAACATATATTTGAGTGGCACTGTTTTGGATTTCAGAATATCTTTTGCTAGTTGGCTTAGTTCATTCTCTTGTATTGTACAGTTTGATCAGAGGCAGAAGTCTATGGGCCTCCCTACTAGCGATGAGCTCCAGAAGCAGGAATTATTAAAAAAATTTATGAATGAGGTGAACTCTTGATTTTCATATTAACTTTACCTTTTTTTTCTCATCATATGCTCCTTCATTGACGAGAGAGATCTGACATTCAACTGGTATATGTGTTGCAGCATCCAGAGATGGACTTCTCAAGGGCAAAACTATCATAAAATAGTGCTGTGACATTGCTGTGCTTCTTTTTTTGTTTGGCCTCTGATACTGGGTAGGGATACCATTGTTATAATGGTGGTACCAATGCTTGTGCTCTTTTATCTCCATGTCCATCCTTTCGGTGGTTGTGAACACCATGAACTATGTTCATAGTAGTTGATAGTTGATTTTGTGGGTGAAATATAAACAAATTTTCGATAAAATGTCTTATTTCGTCTTTTTTGAATAATTTTCACTGTTCTGGTAGGTAGCTTGCCTGTGGTTTTGACTTGCAGGAAACACTAAATTCGTAGTTTTCGCTCAGTTATTTTTTTTTTACAGTTTCAATAAATGAAATAATTTATATAAAATATGAATAAAACCTAATTTTTCTTATTAAACTAAGTTTTCTCTTTCTCTAGAAAGGGATTTACACTAAAAAGTAACAAAATAAATATTATATATATTTGATGTTCAGAACTTTCAAAAAGAGAAATGCTTGCTTGTATAACAAATTGTATAATAAAAAGAAAAATAAAACAGAAAAGAAAGAGAAGTATGAAGAATAATTAATGATGTAATAAAGAAAAAGACTCAATAATATGGTAAATATTTACTATAAGAATTGCAATATGTATTACTTTTATTTAAATGAGAGAAGTTTGAATATTTGGTATTTAGAATTTATTTGATTTATTTGAGAAAGTTAAATTAATTTAGAATTTCAAATTTTTGGACATGATTAATTCTTCTCTTTTTTAATAATTTTGTTTATTTATTTAGCTTTTAATGATCTTTTTCAGAAAAAGATAATTTTTACAGAATAGAATATTATTTTACCACAATAATATAATAAAATATAATTTATATTATTACAGGAAACTTAAAATTAAAAAGTTAAATTATAATTATAACTAACAAAATGTAATTCTATATTCATAAACGTAATATAAATTAGAAATGTAACTTCAATAAATAAAATGATGGTTTTTAAAACAAAATTAGTTATACATTTAAAATATGATTTTGATAATAATCATGTTGAATTTAAGTTTAGAGATAATAAATTTCTTCATTGATTTATTTTTTTATTGAATTAAGTATAATTTTATAGTTAAAAATAATTTAAAATTAGATATAATCTTTGTTGAAAAAAATCAGAAGAATTTATAGATTTTCATTTAACTTATCTATCATCTATCATGTGTTAATGACATAATATAATATCATATTATTAGTTTTTAGTTTTAACAACTATTATGTTTTATTTCTTTCTAAATATTAGTTAAACAACAATTAAAAATCTTGATATTGATTTAATTTAATATAAATATATTTAAAAATATGCATAATCTTATTCTCTTGTAAAGTGGGGTACATATCGATAAGGTGTTCCACTAAAGTGTATATTTTATATACGTTGCATGGCTTGTTGATGTTGTCCGACAAAAAGCTACCTCACGAGGAACGTGCTCTTTGTCAGCTGGTTCTCCAACCTTAAGTTGTCGAAGGTGCTAACCTCGCTCACGACCCTTGAGGTGACACCTCCTTGGACCCTAAACTACTACATATTACCCTTCATGTTCGAGATTAAGTGTCGTGCTGTCGTTGGGGTTTTATCCATCAAGGCTCCCTAATATGATCTTACTAAAATAGGTGAAAGCGTGGCGTAGTGAAAAAGAAACTTGATCCTAGCCGCAACCTGCTGGTAGAACCAAAGTTATCAAGAGGAAGCGTGACCTTATCCATGACCTACCAGTAGAACCAACACTATAAAGCATTCTTAGAACAAAGGAAAAATTCTCACAATGAGAATACTTTATTAGATTCCAAATTCTATATTTTTATTGATTACAAGAGCTTATTTATAGGCTCAGCTAGGCAGCCTATAAGTTAAAAGTCCAATAATATTTGAATTGACATAAAATCTTAACCAACCAAAATCTCTATCTCTATCTAAATTCTCAATAAAAAATCTCTATCAAAAGTCTCTATCAAAAATAAAAAATCTCTATCTTTATTTAAAATAAAAATCTCTAACTAACTACTTAGCCCAAATTACATGACAACAATGACTTGGGCTTTATTTGTATTCTTCAAGATGGACTTCATTCTTCATCAACTTGCAATAAAGTGACTCACTTTGATGCCTCCTTTGACTCAATTTGCTCAAAGTTTTCCTTAATTTCCGAACTCAGGCCGGCACAGATTGCTTCATCGTTTTGGTTTTGGACCTAGTCGTGTGACCTCCAGTGTCGCGCAAATTGTCTTTATCTTTGTCGGTTGAGTTTCTATCACTCCCCTACTTGTTGCATCAATCATGTTCCAGTCCATCATTAGCAATCCTTCATAGAAATACTGTAACAACAATTGTTCGTTGATTTGGTGATGCAGACGTGTGACACACAACTTATTAAATCTTTCTCAATACTCGTGTAATGTTTCTTCTGAGTGTTGCCGAATTCCACAAATCTCCTTTCAGATGGCTGCTATTCTGGATGTCGGGAAGAACTTCTTGAGAAACATCCGCTTCATCTCCTCCCATGTAGTGAACATCATTGATTGTAGATACAACTGCTCTTTTGCTACTCCATCAAAAGAGAACGGGAATGCCTTCATCTTTATGTAATCCTCCGGGATCCCTTGCAGGAATTCATTTAAGTGCTTATGTGGGCCTACAAGACTGTGATACTTGGACAACAAGTGTATGAGTTCGGACTTGAGCTCATACATTTGGGCCGATTCTAGCTGTGGATACTGTATGCACCATGATTGGTATAATACGTCTGACGTCACAAGCTCCTTCAATGTCCTATTGTTATTGTTTTCCATTAGGTCTGGCTCATGCAATGGATTATCTGAAAAATTAGGCTTCGTTTCAAAATTATTAGTCTCGGGTATAGTGCTAAAACTACCACTAGTATGTCCTACATGCATGTTTTTGGATTTCCTAATCTTGTTCAAAGTTTTCTCTATCTTAGGATCAAAAGGATGCAAACTACCAGAACTCCTTTTCCTAGTCATGAGTGCTACTATCTAACATACAACAATTAAATGCAGTTATAATGCAGAAAAATCACATGCACAAAACAAGGAAAAATACCAAAATTTCACTAAAAACTTAATCACCCTACAATACTAAAATATATGCAGCTATTGATTACAGGTTTACAGAAAAAAATTTAAGCGGAGTTTTGCCTAATGACTAAAATGACAAGTAAAATGACAGACAAATACATGTAGAATATCAACAAAAAAAAAGAAAAACGTAAGATTTCACGCGAAATTAACGCCAAAAATACAAAAGGCTTTATTACAGGAAATTATATACAGAATAAAGTCAAAGATATTATAGCAAAATGGAACTCAGAGATGTCGGCTGCAAAGAATGTGACAGACTCAGACTCAGCTATCATGTAAAAAAATGGACTTGGCCTAAACTAACCTTACACTCGCAGATCCTAGCACATGCAAAATCTAGTCCAAACAGTCTTGGCACATATAGTGTTTATTACAACAAAATAGGAAATCATAATACGCATTCATACAGACTTGGACTTATCAACACAACGGACTCAGTATGCAGAAAAAACAAAAATTTGACTCAATCGAAAATAAAATATAGACTCATAGCAAATAGACAAACTTGACAATTTTTAACACGACAGACTCAACACAAAATAACAAAAACAGACTCCGCTTTTAAGTGATAGAAGAACAGACTCGACTAGTAACAGAAAGAAGCTACTGACACTAAAAAGATAAGGCAGTTATCACAAAAGCAAATTTGATAATAACACATGAACTTCATAGTTAATCAATAAAAACCTTATCATGCAAAAAGAAAGAAAAATAGATTTTTCAAGAAAAACAACAAGAAATATTTATAGTAAAACAATATAATCAGTTAATAAAGAAGAATAAGACAAATTCAGTACACCTAAAGATAGTCATCCTACGAACTCAGGTTTGATTCTCTATTAGACTTAGCACACTTAGGAGCACAAAACATGTGTCCCTGGCAACGATGCCAATTTGATAGACTAAGAGTTAGTCGTTATTTCCTCTATCAAAATACTAAATTTTCCTAAGCTAAAGTAGCACAGGGTCAATCTAGGTCATTCTTCTTAAGGAAACGTGGTTCCTATATTTCTAAGGCACAGGACTGGCAAGGGTGAAACTGGACCATAGGATATGGAGTCAACAAGAAATTGTAAAAGGGGGGTTTTTGACAGAAAGGATAAAGTTTGCAAGAAATGTAAAGATCTAACTAAAGAGCGTAAAGATTAAAGAGTAAGATTACTTAAGATTATTAAGACGATTATGACATATTTGTCTGCTCACTATCTTACGTTATCACTTACTGATTTTAATCCTAATTCTTACTATGCCAATGATTCCTTACCAATCCACTACCTATGACGATTGTCGAACATTTATCCATTGCTAACTAAGGACTTAAAGGATCGCTGCCTTGATTTTTGCAGGGATTACACCCTTGATTGATGTAGATTACCTAAAGATTATCTATTTTGTTGTTAGAGTGGTTACTAAACACAATCGTGCATACACAAGGAAAAGATTATGCTATAGAAATCAAACATAGTAACAACAAAATTAAAACCATTCATTGATTAACCTGGAACATGATACAGGGATAAGTAAAGTTCTTGATGGTTTATGGATCAACCTCTCGTGACGATCGCCCTAGTAGTTGTAGTATTCCAACTCTGATGGCCAGGTATTGAGGGATTGAATCACTAAGCAATATGTCAGTGTGCCTTAATTGTCTCCTCTTAGCAACCAGCCACTACCCAAACACAAGTCTTGCACCTATTCAATTGACTAGGCACTTTATGAAGCACCATGGAACAATGAGGTATGAAGGGAATTTTGACATGCATGAAATGGAAAGCATGTAGGCTAAGTGTACTTGCGTATGATTGATCTAGCTAACTCATGAATGTTGACATGCATCCCTATTTATAAATACATTCCTAACTAACTCTATAACCGTATTAACTAAAATAACAGATTTAACAGAATTAACTACCTGATCTAACAAAATTACCAAAAATAACAACCCTAACTACTTTCCTAACCCCCACGTGCTTAATTACATTCATACGTGTTTGAATCTTACTTTTGGTGAAATTGGCCTTCTAAAGCCAGGATGGATCCAATTATGGATGGGAGTTGGTTCTACTTTGAGGTCGGCCATGGAGTCGATCCTTGGGAGTTGCCTTTGTCTGGCCGAGATAACTTCCTCATTGACTTTGACTTCATCTTAGTCTCTTCTTTGACTTGCAAAACAAGATTAGCTCTTTTGTTAGTTAAAATCAGTAACTTAACCTAGATTTGTATTTTTCTTAGTCTAACCATGGAAATCTAAACCTTAGCTAATACATGACTATTAACTATTATTTATGTTTTATTTTACCCATCTTAAAGACCTACTAAGGGGTATGAAATGTGTATTATCAAGGGGTCCATGATGAGTGGGGTTATAATGGCCAATTCTAGTAAGTGCAGCTTGGGTGAGGTGTGTAGGTGATGACTCGTGTTTTAGTCGTGTTCCATTTATCAAATAAAAACTAAGGCTAACTATAGCATAGCGTAAACCTAAGTTGAATCTCTCAAGGACACAATGTGTTCTACTATGCTTTATGCAGAAATCAGAGTTTTATGCAGAAAACGCTAAGAGTGAAGAATGGCGATGATAAGCAGGCTTTTAGTCG
>JAENHJ010000513.1:0-5000 GCA_025330945.1 Mucuna pruriens
AAGAAGAATGAAGAAGAAGAAAAAAAGAAGAAGAAGAAAGAAGAAGAAGAATGAGAAGATGAGAATGAGAAGAAAAAAAAGAAATAATAACAAGAAGAAGAAGAAAGAAGAAAATAAGAAAGAATAAAAAGAAGAAGAAGAAGAGAAACAAGAAGAAAAAAAAGAAGAAGAAAAAGAAAAAGAATAAGAAGAACAAAGAAGAAGAATAAAAAGAAGAAGAAAAAGAAGAAGATAGAAATAAAAGAAGAAGAAAAAGAAGAAGAAGAATGAGAAGAAGAAGAAAATAATAAGACAGAAGAATGAGAAGAAGAAGAATAAGAAGAAAAATAAGAATAAAAGAAGAATGAAGAAGAAGAATGAAAAGAAGAAGAAAAAAGCCAAGAAGAAGAATGAGAAGAAGAAAAAGAAGAAGAAGAAGAAGAAGAAGAAGAAGAAGAAGAAGAAGAAGAAGAATAAAAAAGAAGAAGAAGAAGAAGAAATAAGAAGAAGAAAGAAGAATAAGAAGAAGAAGAATGAAGAAGAAGAAGATAAGAAGAAGAATAAGAAGAAGAAGAAAAGAATAAGAATAAGAAGAATAATAATAAGAAGAAGAAGAATAAGAATAAGAAAAGAACAAGAAAAGAAGAAGAAGAAGAAGAATAAGAATAAGAAGAAAAGAATAAGAAGAATAAGAAGAAGAAGAAAGAAGAATAAGATTAAGAATAAGAAGAAGAAGAAGAATGAAATGTTAAGAAGAATAAGAATAAGAAGAAGAAGAAAAGAAGAAGAAGAAAGAAGAAGAAGAATAAGAAGAAGAAAAAGAAGAAGAAGAAGAAGAAGAAAAGAAAAGAAGAAGAAAAAGAAGAAGAAGAAGAACAAGAAAAGAAGAAGAATAAGAAGAAGAAGAATAAGAAGAAGAAGAAAGAAAATAAAAGAAGAAAGGTTAAGAATTTGAAGAAGAATAAGAAAAGAAGAAGAAGAATGAAAAATAAGAAGAAGAAGAAAGAATAAGAAGAAGAAGAAGAAAAGAAGAAGAAAAGAAGAAGAAGAAGAAGAAGAAGAAGAAGAAGAAGAAGAAAAGAAGAAGAAGAAAAGAAGAGTTAAGAAGAAGAAATAAGAAGAATAAAGAAGAAGAAGAATAAGAAGAAGAAGAAGAAGAAGAAGAAGAAGAAGAAGATGAAGAAGAAGAAGAAGAATAAGAAGAAGAAGAAGAAGAAGAAGAAGAAAAAGAAAAGAAGAAAAAAGAAGAATAAGAATAAAAATAAGAAGAAGAAGAAGAAGAAGAGAAAAGAAGAAGAAAAGAATGAAGAAGAAGAAGAAGAAGAAAGAATAAGAATAAGAAGAAGAATAAGAAGAATAAGAAGAAGAAGAATAAGAAAGTTAATAAGAAGAATAAGAAGAAGAATAAGAAGAAGAAAAATAAGAAGAAGAAGAAATGAGAAGAAAAAAAGAATTAAGAAGAAAGAAGAAGAAGAAAGAAGAAGAAGAAGAAGAAGAATAATGAGAATAAGAATAAGAAGAAATAAGAAGAAGAAAAGAATAAGAAGAAGAATAAGAAGAAGAAGAAAGAATAAAGAATAAGAAGAAGAAGAATAAGAAGAAGAATAAGAAGAAGAAGAATAAGAAGAAGAAGAATGAAGAAGAAGAAGAATAAGAAGAATAATAATAAGAAGAATAATAATAATAATAATAAAATAAGAAGAAGAATAATAAGAAGAATAAGAATGAAGAAGAAGAAGAAGAAGAATAATAAGAATAATAATAAGAAGAAGAATGAAGAAGAAGAAGAAGAAGAAGAAGAAGAAGAAGAAGAATAATAATAATAAGAAGAATAAGAAGAAGAAGAAGAAGAAGAAATTAATAAGAATAAGAAGAAGAAGAATGAAAGAAGAATGAAGAAGAAGAAGAAAAGAAGAAGAAGAAAGAATAAGAAGAAACAAGAAGAAGAAGAATAAAGAAGAAGAAAAAAGAAGAAGAAGAAGAAGAAAAGAAAATGAAGAAGAAGAAGAAGAAGAAGAAGAAGAAGAAAGAAGAAGAAGAAGAATAAGAAGAAGAAGAAGAAGAAGAAGAAGAATAAGAAGAATAATAAACGATAAGAAGAAAATAATAAGAAAAATAGAAGAAGAAGAAAAATAATAATAATAATAAGAAGAAGAATAGAAGAAGAAGAAGAAGAAGAAGAAGAAGAAGAAGAAGAAGAAGAAGAATGAGAAGAAGAAGAATGAAGAAGAAGAAGAAGAAGAAGAAGAAAAAAGAAGAAGAAGAAGAAGAATGAGAAGAAGAAGAAGAAGAAGAAGAATAAGAAGAAGAAGAAGAAGAAGAAGAAGAAGAATGAGAAGAAGAAGAAGAAGAAGAAATTGAAGAAGAAGAAAGAAGAAGAAGAAGAAGAAGAATAAGAAGAAGAAGAAGAAGAAGAAGAATAAGAAGAAGAAGAATAAGAAGAATAATAATAAAGAAAAATAATAAGAAGAAATAATAATAAGAAGAAGAAGAATAAGAATAAGAAAAAATAAGAAGAAGAAAGAAGAAGAAGAAGAAGAAAAGAAGAAGAAGAAGAAGAAGAAGAAGAAGAAGAAGAAGAAGAAGAAGAAGAAGAAGAAGAAGAAGAAGAAGAAGAAGAAGAAGAAGAAGAAGAAGAAGAAGAAGAAGAAGAAGAATAAGAAGAAGAAGAAGAAGAATAATAATAAGAAGAAAAAGAATGAGAAGAAGAAGAAGAAGAAATAATAAGAAGAAGAAGAAAAGAAAAATAATAATAAGAAGAAGAAGAAGAAGAAGAAGAAGAAGAAGAAGAAGAAGAAAGAAGAAGAAGAAGAAGAAGAAGAAGAAGTTATTAAGAAGAAGAAGAAGAAGAAGAAGAAGAAGATTTAAAGAATAAGAAGAAGAAGAAGAAGAAGAAGAAGAAGAAGAAGAAGAAGAAGAAGAAGAAGAAGAAGAAGAAGAAGAAGAAAAAGAAGAAGAATAAGAAGAAGAATAAAGAAGAAGAAGAAGAGAAGAAGAAGAAGAAGAAGAAGAAGAAGAAGAAGAAGAAGAAGAAGAAGAAGAAGAAGAAGAAGAAGAAGAAAAGAAGAAGATAAGAAGAAGAAGAATAAGAAGAAGAAGAAGAAGAAGAAGAAGAAAAGAAGAAGAATAAGAAAAGAATAAGAAGAAGAAAAAGAAAAGAAGAAAGTTAAGAAGAAGAAGAAGAAGAATAAAGAAGAAGAAGAAGAAGAAGAAGAAGAAGAAGAAGAAGAAGAAGAAGAAGAAGAAGAAGAAGAAGAAGAAGAAGAAGAAGAAGAAGAAGAAGAAGAAGAAGAAGAAGAAGAATGAAGAAGAAGAGAAGAAGAAGAAGAAGAAGAAGAAGAAAGAAAAAGAAGAAGAAAAAGAAGAAGAAGAAGAAGAAGAAGAATAAGAAGAAGAAGAAGAAGAAGAAGAAGAAGAAGAAGAAGAAGAAGAAGAAGAAGAATAAGAAGAAGAAGAAGAAAAGAAGAAGAAGAATAAGAAGAAGAAGAAGAAGAAGAAGAATAATAAAGAAAAAGAAATAAGAAGAAAAGAAGAAAGAAGAAGAAGAAGAAAAAGAAGAAGAAGAAGAAGAAGAAGAAGAAGAAGAAGAAGAAGAAGAAGAAGAAGAAGAAGAATAAGAAGAAGAAGAAGAAGAAGAAGAAGAATAAGAAGAAGAATTAAGAAGAAGAATAAGAAGAAGAAGAAGAAGAAGAAGAAGAAGAATAAGAAGAAGAAGAAGAATAAGAAGAAGAAGAAGAATAATAATAAGAAGAATAAAGAAGAAGAATAATAAGAAGAAGAAGAAGAAGAATAAAGAAGAAGAAGAAGAATAAGAAGAAGAAGAAGAAGAAGAAGAAGAAAAAAGAAGAAAGAAGAAGAAGAAGAAGAAGAAGAAAAGAAGAAGAAAAGAAGAAGAAGAAGAATAAGAAGAAGAATAATAATAATAAAGAATAAGAAGAAGAAGAAGAAGAAGAAGAAGAAGAAGAAGAAGAAGAAGAAGAAGAAGAAGAAGAAGAAGAAGAAGAAGAAGAAGAAGAAGAAGAAGAAGAATAAGAATAATAAGAAGAAGAAGAATAAGAAGAAGAAGAATAAGAATAAGAAGAAGAAGAATAAAGAAGAATAATAAATAAGAAGAAGAAGAATAAGAAGAAGAATAATAATAATAAGAATAAGAATAAGAAGAAGAAGAAGAATAAGAAGAAGAAGAATAATAAGAAGAAGAAGAATAAGAATAATAATAATAATAATAATAATAATAATAATAATAATAATAATAATAATAATAATAATAATAATAATAAGAATAAAAAAGAAGAAGAATAAGAAGAAGAAGAAGAAGAAGAATAAGAAGAAGAATAAGAAGAAGAAGAAGAAGAAGAAGAAAATAAGAAGAAGAAGAAAGAAGAAGAAGAAGAAGAAGAAGAAGAAAAGAAAAGAAGAAGAAGAAGAAGAAGAAGAATAAGAAGAAGAAGAAGAAGAAGAAGAAAATAAGAAAAAAGAAGAAGAAGAAGAAGAAGAAGAAGAAGAAGAAGAAGAAGAAGAAGAATAAGAAGAAGAAGAAGAAGAATAAGAAGAAGAAGAAGAAGAAGAAGAAGAAGAAGAAGAAGAAGAAGAAGAAGAAGAAGAAGAAGAAGAAGAATAATAAGAATAATAAGAAGAAGAATAAAAAATAAGAAGAAGAAGAAGAATAAGAAGAAGAAGAATAAGAATAAGAAGAATAAGAAGAAGAAGAATAAGAAGAAGAAGAATAAGAAGAAGAAGAAGAAGAAGAAGAAGAATAAGAAGAAGAAGAAAAAAGAATAATAATAAAGAAGAAGAAGAAGAAGAATAAGAAGAATAAGAAGAAGAATAATAAGAAGAAGAATAAGAAATAAGAATAAGAAGAAGAATAAGAAGAAGAATAAGAAGAAGAAGAATAAGAAGAAGAAGAAGAAGAAGAAGAAGAAGAAGAAGAAAAGAAGAAGAAGAAGAAGAAGAAGAAGAAGAAGAAGAAGAAGAAGAAGAATAAGAAGAAGAAGAATAATAAGAAGAAGAATAAAATA
>JAENHJ010000513.1:17500-25000 GCA_025330945.1 Mucuna pruriens
AATAATAATAATAAGAATAATAATAATAATAATAATAATAAGAATAATAATAATAATAATAATTAATAATAAGAATAATAATAATAAGAATAAGAAGAATAAGAAGAAAGTTAAGAAGAAGAAAAAAATAATAGCTTGAAGAAGAAGAAGAAGAAGAAGAAGAAGAAGAAGAAGAAAAAAATAGTTAAGAAGAAGAAGAAGAAGAAGAAGAATAAGAAGGTTAATAATAAGAATAAGAAGAAGAAGAAGAAGAATAAAAAGAATAATAAGAAGAATAGAAGAAGAAGAATAAAATAAGAATAAAAAAGAAGAATACGTTAAGAAGTAAGAAAAAGAAATAGAACAAGAAAAAGAAGGAAAATAAGAAGAAGAAGAAGAAGAATAATAATAAGAAAAAAAGAAGAATAAGAAGAAGAATAATAATAAGAAGAAAAGAATGTTAAGAAGAAATGCAGGGGAAGAAATGAATGTGTTAAGAAGAAAAGAAATAAATAAGAATAAGATGAAATAAGAATAACAAGAAAGAACAAAAAAGAAGAAAAGAAGAAGAAGAAGAAGTAAAAGAATAATAAAAGAAGAATAAGAATAAGAATAATAAGAATAAGAATAAGAAAAAGAAAGAAAAATAATAATAATAATAATAATAATAATAATAATAATAATAATAATAAAATAAAAGAAGAAGAAGAAGAATAAAAAGAAGAATAAGAAATTAAGAAGAAGAAGAAGAAGAATGTTGAAGAAGAAGAAGAAGAAGAATAGAAGAAGAAGAATAAGAAGAAGAAGAAGAAAAGAAGAAGAAGAATAAGAAGTTAAAAGAAGAAGAAGAAGAAGAAGAAGAAGAAGAAGAAAGAAGAAGAAGAATAAGAAGAGATAAAGAATAAGAAGAATAATAATAATAATAATAATAATAATAATAATAATAATAATAATAATAATAATAACAAGAAGAAGAAGAAGAATAATAATAGGTTAAGAATAAGAATAACAATAATAATAAAAATAAATAAGAAGAAGAATAAAAAATAAGAAGAAGATTAAGAACAAAAGAATTAAAATAATTAAGAATAAGAAAAGAAATAATAAGAAGAAGAAGAAGAAGAAGAATGTTAAGAAGAAAATAATAAGCAAATAAGAATAAGAATAATAATAATAATAATAATAATAATAATAAAAAGAAGAAGAAGAAGAAGAATAAGAAGAAGAAGAAGAAGAAGAAGAAGAAGAAGAAGAAGAAGAATAAATAATAAGAAGAATAAAATAATAATAAGAAAATAAGAATAATAATGTTAATAAAAAAGAATAAAAATAATAAATAAAAAATAATAATGTTAAGAAGAATAAGAAGGTTAAGAATAATAATAAGAAGAAAAAGAATAATAATAATAATAATAAAAATAATAAGAATAATAATAATAATAATAATAATAATAATAATAATAATAACAATAATAATAATAATAATAAAAATAATAATAATAGTAATAATAATAATAATAATAATAATAATAATTAATAAAAAATAATAAGTTAATAATAATAATAATAATAAAAAGAAGAAGAAGAAGAAAAGAAGAAGAAGAAGAAGAAGAAGAAGAATAAGAATAAGAAGAAGAAAAAGAATAATAATAATGAATAATAAAATAAGCGTTAATAAAAAAAAAGAAGAATAAGAAAAAAAATAAGAAATAAGAATAATAATAATAAAAATAAAAATAAGGTTAAGAATAAAAGAATAAGAAAAGAATAAGAAGAAGAAGAAAAGAAGAAGAAGAAGAAGAAGAAGAAGAAAAAGAAGAAGAAATAATAATAAGAAGAAGAATAAGAAGAAGAAATAAGAAGAAGAAGAAGAAGAATAATTAAGAATAAAAAATAAGAAGAAGAAGAAGAAAATAACAAGAAGAAGAATAAGAATAAGATGAAGAATAAAAATAAGAATAATAATAAGAAGAATAATAATAATAATAATAAAATAATAAGAAGAAGAATAATAATAAAAATAATAATAAGAAGAAGAAGATAAACAATAAGAAGAAGAAGAAGAAGAAGAAGAATAAGAATGTTAAGAAGAAATAAAAGAAGAAGAATAAGAAAGAAGAAGAAAAAAGAAGAAGAATAAGAAGAAGAAAAAGAATAAGAATAATAAAATAATAATAATAATAATAATAATAATAATATTAATAATATTAAGAATAATAATAAGAATAAAAAAGAAGAATAAGAAGAATAAGAAAAAGAAGAAGAATAAGAAGAAGAAAAGAAGAAGAAGAAGAATAAAAAAGTTGAACAAGAAGAAGAACAAGCAATAAGAAGAAGAATAAGTTAAGAACAGTCAATGGGGAATAAGAATAAGAAGAAGAAGATTAAGAAGAACAAGAATAAAAAGAACAACAAAAAATAAGAACAAACAAAAAAAGAAGAATAAGAACAAGAAGAAGAAGAAGAAGAAGAAGAAGAAGGGAAGAAGAAGAAGAAGAAGAAGAACAACAACAAACAAGAACAAACAGCCAACAAAACAACAACAACAAACAAAACAACAACAACAACAAAACAAAACAACAAACAAACAAACAAACAACAAACAACAACAACAACAACAACAACAAAACAACAAACAACAACAACAAAACAATAAACAACAAACAACAAACAACAAACAACAAAACAACAACAACAAACAAACAACAAAACAACAACAACAAAACAAAAACAAAACAACAAACAACAACAACAAAACAAACAAAACAAAACAACAACAACAACAACAACAAACAACAAAAAACAACAACAAACAACAACAAAAACAAACAACAACAAAACAAAACAAACAACAAAACAACAACAACAACAACAAGAACAACAAGTCAACAACAAACAAAATAACAACAAACAACAACAACAACAACAAAACAAAACAACAAACAAAACAACAACAACAACAACAACAAAGAACAACAAAAACAACAACAAAAACAACAACAACAAAAACAACAAACAACAAAACAACAACAACAACAAACAACAACAACAAAACAATAAACAAAAAAAACAACAACAAATGTCAAAATAACAACAAAACAACAACAACAATGAAACAACAACAGTCAACAATAAACAACAACAACATCAACAACAACAAATGAACAAACAACAACAACAAAACAACAACAACAACAACAACAACAAACAACAACAACAACAACAACAATAACAACAAAACAACAAATCAACAAGAAAAAATGTCAATAAGAAGAAGAAGTTGTTTAAATAAATAAATACAAGAAGAATAAAAGGTTAAGAAGAATAAGAATAACAAATAAACAAGAAGAATAAAACAACAAGTTAAAAATAAGAATGACTAAAAGTTTATTAAACAACTAGAAGAATTTGTTAAAAGAAAATAAAAAAATGTTAAGAAGAATAACAATGGCTAATTAAGAAGAAAACAATACAATGAACAAACAAAGAAGAAGAAGAACAACAACAAATGTACATTGTACAATGAAAAAATAAATAAAAGAATGCTACAATAATTAATAATTAATAATAATAATAATAATAATTAATAATAATTAATAATAATAAATATAATAATAAATAATAATAATAAATAAAAAAAATAATAATAATAATAATAATAATAATAATAAAAATAATAATAATAATACCAATAATAATAATAATAATACTAATAATAAGAAAGGTTACGTTAATAAATAACAAATAAATAAAACAACAACAAAACAACAATAACAAATAACAAACAAAACAACAAACAACAATAACAAATAACAACAATAAACAATGTCATCAAACAATAAACAACAAACAACAAACAACAGAACAACAAACAAACAAACACAACAATAATAACAATAATAAAATAACAATAACAGTCAAACAATAATAAATGAAATAAAATAAATAATAATAAATAACAACAACAATAACAAATAAATAAATAACAATAATGAGAAATAATGACAATAACAATAAGAATTACATACAAAATAATAATGTCAATATAAGTAACAATAACGAACAAAATAAATAAAATAAATAACAATAAATAATAAATATAAACAATAATAATGTTAATAGAAAATAATGATAACAAGGAAATAAATAATAATAAATAAAATAATACGATAAAATATGATAAATAAATAAGTACAATAATAATACAATATTATAATAATAAGAATGCTAACAAGAATAATAAGGAATAATAACAAGATGAGAAGAATAAGAAGAAAAGAATAAGAATAAGAATAATAATAATAAATAATAATAATAATAATAATAATAATAATAATAATACCAAAATGACACAATAAATATTAAAGCAATAAATAAGTTACACCATTGAATAATAACAAGAATAATAACAATAATCAATCATCAATAATAATAATAATAATAATAATAATAATAATAATAATAATAATAATAATAATAATAATAATAATAATAATACTAATAATAATAATAATAATAATAATAATAATAATAATAATATATAGTAATAATAATCATTATAATAATAATTATAAGAAGAAGAAGAATAAGAAGAAGATAGTTAGAAGTTAATGTTGTTAGTTTAGGGCAATGATAGAAAGAAGAACATGTTAATGTACAAGAGCAATAATGTACAGTTAATATTAATAAGAATAATAAGAAAAAGAATTAACAGTTAAGAATAAGAAAATAATTAGAAGAAGAAGATTAAGAAGAAGAAGAATGAGAATAAGAATAATAAATTCAAAAATAATAATAATAATAATAATAATAATAATAATAATAATAATAATAATAATAATAATAATAATAATAATAATAATAATAATAATAATAATAAATAATAAAGAAGAAGAATAATAATAAGGTTACAGCATAATAAATAATGTTAAATAAATAATATACAAGAGAATAAGAACAAGAAATAATAATTAATAATAATAATAAGAATGAAAAAAGAAGAATAAGAAGAAGAATAATAATAAAAAGAATTAGAAGAAGAAATAATAATAAAAAAGAATTAGAAGAAGAAATAATTAGAATAAGAATAATAATACCATAATAATAATAATAATAATAATAATAACAATAATAATAATAATAATAATAATAATAATAACAATAATAATAATAATAATAATAATAATAATAATAATAATAATAATAATAAAGAATAATAATAATAATAATAATACATTAATAATAATACTAATAAAAAATAATTAATAATAATAATTATTATTATTATTAATTATTATTAGAATAATTATTATAATAATAAGAATAATAAAATAGTAATAATAAAAATAAGAAAAAGAAGAAAAAATAAGAAGAAGATGTGAAGAAGAATAAGAAGAAAAAGGCAAGAAAGTTAAGAAAATAGTTGTTAATATAAGAAGAAGAATAAGAAGAAGGAACAAGAAGAAATAATAATAATAATAAAAATAATAATAATAATAATAAGAATAATAATACATGGTTAATATTGTTAAGAATAAGCAGTTAATAATAGTTGAAGGTTCAGAATACGAACATAGAAGTTAAGAAGATAGAAATAGGTTAAGAAGAAGAAAATACACAAGAAGAAGAAGAAGTTAGGTTATAATAGCGAAGACGAAGAAGAAGAAGAAGAAGAAGACGAAGAAGAAGAAGAAGAAGTAGCTGTTCAGACAAAGAAGATAGTTAAGGTTAAGAAGAGAAGAATTGTGAATAGTTGAAGAAGAAGTTGTTAAGAAACTATACAAGGTTAAGAAGAAGAGAAGAAAGAAGAAGACGAAGACGATAGAAGGTTGCGAATACAGTAGAAGAAGAAGACTGCTGGTTGGCAAATAATAGAATGAAAAGATATAATAAGATAGAAGAATAAGAAGATAGTCAGAGAGAAGAAGAATAAGATAGAAGAGCAGACTAAGAAGAATAATAATAAATAATAATAATAATAATAATAATAATTATAATAATAATAATAATAATAATAATAATAATAATAATAATAATAATAACAATAATAATACTAACAAGAGGAAGAAGAATAATAAAATATTAAATAAATAAATAATTAAGAAGAATTAACAATAAAACAAAGAATGCTAAGCTAAGAATAATAAGGTACATCAAGAATAAATAATAAGAAGAATAAGAAGAAGAATAAGAAAATACTTAAGAAGAAGAATAAGAAGAAGAATAAGAAGGAGAATAACAAGAAGAAGAAGAAGAAGAAGAAGGAGAAGAATAAGAAGAAAAGAATAACAAAAGAAGAATAAGAAGGTTATTAATAAAGAGGAAGAATAATACAATAATAATAATATAATAAAATAATTATATGAATTTTAATTTAAGAATAATAATAATAACAAGAAGAAGAAGAAGAAAGAAGAACAGAACACAATAATAAGAAATAATAAGAATAATATTAAGAAGAAGAAATAATAATAATAATAATGAATAAGACAAAGAAGAGGAAGAATAATAAAGAAGAAGAATAATAATAATAATACATAATAATAATAATAATATTACTAATAAATACAATAATAATAATAATAATAATGCAATAATACACAATACAACAATAATAATAACAATAATAAATAATAACAGAAGAAGACAAATAGATAAAGCAGAAGACAACAGAAGAAGAAGAAGATAAATAACAATGATACAGAAATAAACTAATAATAATAAGAATAATAAAAAATGACGATAAGAAGAATAAAGTTAATAAGAAGAATAAGAAGAATAAGAAGATTAAGAATTATTAGGAATTAACATTAGAATAATAATAATAATAATAATAATAATTAATAATAATAATAATAATATTAAAGAAGAAGAATAAGAAGAATAAGAAGAAGAAGATGAAAGAATAACAAAGAATCAAGAATAAGAAAAGAAGAAGAAGAAGAAGAAGAAGTATAAGAAGAATAAAATAAAATGAAGAAGAAAAAGAAAATAAGAAGAAGAAGAAAAGAAGAAGCAAGGTAATAATAAGAATCAAGAAGAATAGAAGAATGAAGGTTAAAAGAAGAATAAGAAGAAGAAGAAGAAGAAGAAAAGAAAAAAGAAGAATAAAAAATGAAGAAGAATAAAGAATAATAAGAATAAGAATAAGAAGAAGATTAATTATAAGAATAATGCGAGAATAATATATATTAATAATAATAATAACGAATAATAATAATATCTAGTAATTAATAATAATAATAATAATAATAATAATAATAATAATACAATAATAATAATAATAATAATAATAATAATAATAATAATAAATACACAATGAAGAAATAATAATAGCTAAGAAGAAGTAATAAGAAGTAGAATAATAATAAGAATAATAATAATACATAATAATAATGAAGAAAATAATACAGCATACATACATGTGACATATACTAATAATAATAATAATAATAATAATAATAATAATAATAATAATAATAATAAAGAATAAAGAAATAAGAAGAAGAAGCGAAATAGAAG
>JAENHJ010000513.1:32500-37500 GCA_025330945.1 Mucuna pruriens
TAATAATAATAATAATAATAATAATAATAACAAATAATAATAATAATAATAATAATAATAATAATTAATAATAATTAATACTAATAATAATAATAATTAATAAGAATAATTAATACCAATAATAATAAGAGAAGAAGAAGAAGAAGAAATAGAAAGTTAAGAAAAATAAGAATAATAATAATAATACCTTTATAATAATAATAATAATAATAATAATAATAATGATGATGATGATGATAATAATAATAATAATAATAATAATAATAATAATAATAATAATAATAATTAATAATAAAAAAAAAATAAGCAGTTAAAACAACAATTAATTAATAAGAACAAGAAGAAGAACAAAGAACAACAACAAAACAAGAACAAGAAGAAGACAACAAAAAGAAAAATAAAATGAACAACAACAACAACAACAAAGGTTATCAACAAGGTTAAATAAATGAAAAAAACAAAACAACTATTAAACATTAACAACAAAACAAACAAACATTAAAGAATAACAATAAAAATAATAATAAAACAATAACAACAACAACAACAACAAAATAATAAAAACAACAAAACAACAACGGCAACAAAAACAACAACAAATAACAACAACAAACAAAAACAACAAAATAACAACAACAAGTAAGAAGAAAAACAACAAACAACAACAAGAAGAAGAAGAAAAGAAGAACAACAACAACAAGAAACAATGGAACAACAATAAACAACAACAATGAAAAAAACAATATCAACAACAAAACAAACAACAACAGGTTAACAACAACAACAATAAGAACAACAACAACAAAAAAAAACAACAAAAAAACAAAAAACAACAACAACAACAACAACAAATAACAACAACAACAAAACAACAACAACAACAAACAATTAATTAAACAACAAAGAACAACAATAATAAAAGAAGAAAACAAGAACAAATAATAATAATAATAATAACAAAACAACAACAACAATAACAAAATAAAATAATAATAACAAATAATTAACAACAACAAGAAGAATAAATTAACAAAACAAAGAAGAAGAAAAATAAGAATAATAATAATAATAACAATAATAAATAAAATAAAAAATAATAATAATTAATAATAATAAAACAAGAAGAACAAATAAGAAAAAGAAGAACAACAACAAACAACAAAGAACAAGAAGCAACAACAACAACAACAACAAAACAACAACAAGAAGAATAACAACGTTAATCAAAGAATAAAGAACAATAAACAATAACAGAATAAATAACACAGAATAATAATAATAAAAGAATAATAATAATAATAATAATATTAATAATAATAATAATAATAACAAATAATAATAAGAATAAATAACAAAGAATAAATAATAATAATAATAATAAAAGCAACAAATAATAATAAGAATAATAATAATTAATAATAACAACAACAACAACAAATAAATTAAATAACAATAATAATAAACAATAACAATGAATAAGAATAATCGAATAAATAACAAAGAAGAAGAAGAAGAAGAAAAGAAGAACAAAAATAAGAATAATAACAATAATAATTATAAAATACCAACAACAACAAATAATGACGTAAACAACACGACGACAACAACAACAACAAAAGAACAATAATAACAATAATAAGAACAACAAAACAACAATAATAATTATTTATTATAATAACAATAATAATAATAATAACAACAAATAGAAGAATAAGAAGAAGAAGAAGAAAACAAGAATGTAAATGAACAACAACAAAGAACATCAAGAAGAAGAAGAAGAATAAGAACAACAACAACAAATAATGAACAACAAGAAAAATTAAAAAAGAAAATAAGAAGAAGAATAAATAAGAAGAAGAAGAAAATAACACGTAAATAACAACAAATAAATAAATGAACAACAAGAATGTGAACAACAACAACAACAAGAAAATAAATACAACAACAATAAGAGAATGGGGTTAACAACAATACAAGAATAATAAGAATAATAACAATAATAATAATAATAATAAATTAAATAAATAAGAATAAATAACAATAATAATAATAATAACAATAACAACAACAATAATAATAATAACAACAAATAAAATAAGAATAATAATAATAGAACAACAATCATTAGAAATAATAATAATAATAATACCAATAATAACAATAATAAGAAGAAGAAGAAGAATAAGAAGAAGAAGAAAAGAACAACAAGGTTAGTTAACAACAATAAACAAAGAATAATGTATACACAAGAACAAGAAGAAATTAAAAAAGAAAATAAGAAGTAACAACAACAACAAGAAAAGAACAAGAAGAAAACAATAAAGAACAACAACAACAACAACAAATAATAATAATAATAATAATAATAATAAGAAATAATAAGAACAACAAATAACAATAATAATAATATTAAAACAATAAATAAATAAATAAATAAATAAAATAATAATAATAAAATAATAATAATAAAAATAAATAAAGAAAAAACAAAAATAAGAACAAGAACAACAACAACAATAAAAAATAAATTAAACAAAATAAACAACAACAACAAAACAAACAACAAAACAACAACAAAACAAACAAAACAAACAACAACAACAAACAACAAACAACAAAACAAAACAACAAACAAAACAACAACAAACAACAACAACAAACAAACAACAACAAACAACAACAACAACAACAAAACAACAAATAACAACAAACAACAACAACAAACAACAAACAACAAACAACAACAAACAACAAAATAAACAAACAACAACAACAATAACAATTGAACAAACAACAAAACAACAACAACAACAACAAAAAAGAACAACAAAACAACAACAACAACAACAACAACAAACAACAACAATGAACAACAACAACAATAAACAACAACAACAACAACAACAACAACAACAAAATAAACAACAACAACAACAACAACAAACAACAACAAACAACAAACAACAAATGAAGATAATAATAAAATAATAATAATAATAATAACAACAATAATAAAATAATAACAATAATAACAACAACAACAAACAATTAATAATAATAAACAATAACAATAACAACAAGAAGAAGAATAAGAAGAAGAAGAATAACAAAGAAGAAGAATAAGAAGAAGAAGTTAAGAACAAGAACGTTAACAACAACAGTTAAGACAACAACAACAAATAACAAATAAAACAAACAAGAACAAGAAAACAAGAACAACAACAACAACAACAAATAACAACAACAACAACAACAATAAATAAATAAACAACAAAACAATGTCAATAACAGTCAAAACAAACAAACAACAATAAACAACAAACAACAAACAACAACAATCAAAAAAACAACAACAATAAACAACAACAACAACAAAATAAAAATAACAACAAACAAAAAAAAAACAACAAACAAACAACAACAAAGAAAAGAACAAGAAGAAAGAACAACAACAAATTAACAATAATAACAACAACAACAACAAAATAATAAAAGAACAACAACAACAACAATAACAACAACAACAAATAAATAAACAAGAATAATAATAACAATAACAAAAAACAACAACAAAGAACAAAGAAATAAACAAATAAAGAAGAACAACAAAGAAAGAAAATAAGAAAAGAATAAAACAAATAAGAAAACAAGAACAAGAAGAAGAACAAATAAACAACAATAAAAAACAAATAAAACAAAAAACAAACAACAACAACAAGAAACATAAAAAAACAATAATGAACAAAAAGAAGAAGAAGAACGACAAATAACAACAAAACAAAAAAGAACAAGAAGAAGAAATAACGACAAAACAAACAAACAACAAAAACAAACAACAAACAACAACAACAACAACAAAAATAAAATAAACAATAAACAACAACAACAACAATAAAACAACAACAAGAACAACGACAACAACAATAACAACAAACAACAATAAATAAACAACAACAACAAACAAAAAACAACAAACAAACAACAAAAACAACAAAAAACAAAAGAAAAACAACAAATAAAATAAACAAACAACAAAAAACAAACAACAACAACAACAACAATAACAACAAAACAACAAAACAAACAACAAAAACAATAAATAAACAACAACAAAACAACAACAACAACAACAACAAAACAATAACAAACAACAACAACAACAATAAACAACAACAACAACAATGAAAATAAACAAACAACAACAACAAAACAAACAAACAACAACAAAAAACAACAACAACAAAATAAACAAACAACAACAAAAAACAACAACAACAACAACATAACAAACAACAATAAACAATAAAAAAAACAACAACAACAATAAACAACAACAACAACAAGAAACAAAACAACAACAACAACAACAAAACAACAACAACAATAAACAACAAACAATAAAACAACATGAACAACAACAACAACAACAACAACAACAACAAAACAACAGACAACAAAGAACAACAACAAGAATAACAATAAATAACAACAACAACAACAACAACAACAAGACAATAAATAAAAGAACAACAACAATGAATAAGAACAAGAAGAATAAGAAGAACGATCAAATGTTCAGAAGAACAACAATGTTAACAACAAGAAGAAGAACAAATAAACAATGAACAACAATGAACAAGAACAATGATGAACAAGAAGAAAAATAATGAACAACAACAACAACAATGTTAACAACAACAAAGAACAACAAAGAACAACAAATAATAATAACAATAAAACAATGACAATAAATAAACAACAAATAAATAACAATAATAATAATTAAGTAACAACAACAACAAGAAGAACAACAACGAAAAGAAGAAAATAACAAACAAACAACAATAATGAAAAAATAACAACAACAACAATAATAACAAGGGTTAACAACAACAAAATAAACAAACAACAACGAAACAAAACAACAATAACAACAACAACAAATAACAAACAACAAAACAACAACAACAACAAACAAATAAACAACAAACAACAACAAA
>JAENHJ010000513.1:52500-55873 GCA_025330945.1 Mucuna pruriens
CAACAACAACAACAACAACAACAACAACAACAACAACAACAACAACAAAAAAACAACAACAAACAAAAAACAACAACAATAAATAAATAACAACAACGAATAACAAAATAACAAGAATAACAATAAACAACAACAAACAACAACAACAACAATAACAATAAATAAACAAACAACAACAACAAAATAAAATAAATGAGTCAGCAATAAATAAATGAAACGAACAATAACAATGATGATGATACGTTGATAAACAATATGAACAATAGAATACAATAAATAATGACAACAAATAAACAATACAATGACAATAAATACATACGATGATATAACGAAATAATAACAAATAAATGATGATAAATAAATACACAATAATACACAATAACAATAGAACAAATAAATCAATGAACAACAATATAATCAAACAACAAAACAATAAACAAACACAACAAATAAATAACAGAACAACAATGTAATATCACAATGAAAATAACAACAAATAAATAATGTACATAAAATAAATAAATAAACAAATAGAACAATAACATCATAAATCACAATAACAATCAATAACAACAATAAACAATAACAATAACAATAAATAACACAGCAATAAATAATATCATAATAAATAACAATAAATAAATAACAACATAATAAATAAACAATAAAATAATAACAAAAGAGTCGTTTAACAAATAAATAACAAATAACAACGATAAATAACAACAAATAAATAAATAACAACAACAAGAACAACAACAACGAAGCAAATAACAACGACAACAACAACGCATAAATAACAACAACAACAACAACAACAACAACAACAACAACAAATAAATTAACAACAACAACAACAACAAATAACAACAACAAATAACGATAACAACAACAACAACAACAACAAGAAACAAGAACAACAACAATCTATAACAACAACGACAACAACAATTAATAAATAACAACAACAAATAAATAACAATAAATAAATTATAAATAAATAAATAAATAACAAGAACAATAACAACAATAAGAACAATAACAACAATAAATAACAATAAATAATAAATAAATAACAATAACAATTATAACAAAATAATAACAATAAATAATAAATAATGTAACAATAAATAATTTATAATTATAAATGCATAATAAATAAATGTATAAATACAATGTATAATAAATAAATAACAAATATGATACAACAACAATGAACAATATAAGAACAACATAACGAATAAACGATGAAACAGACAATGAAACAACAACAACAACATACGATGAACAACATAATGAACAACGAAAACAAATAATGATTAACAAATCATAAATAAAAGTATACATAATAACAAATAATAAAATACAACAACAAATAAATAACAACAAATAAATAACAACAAATAAAATGAAATAACAACATCAAAAGTAACAACAAATAATGATAACAATAATTGATAATGAACAAATAAATGAAATAACAATGAGAACATAACAACAAATAAACAATAACAATAATAACAAATAATGTAATAGTCAACAAATAATAGAATAATAATGACAATAATAAATGATAACAAACAAATAATAGACAATAACAATATGATAATAATCAATGTAACACAAATACACAATAATAATGATAATAATGAAATAACAGTCATAACAACAAATGATCAACGAACAAACAAATAAACAACAACAACAACAGCAATAATAACAATACATGACAGCAATAAATAAAGATCAGAATTATTACAGATAAACAATGATAGAATAGACAAATAAATCAATAACAACAACAATAACAATAACAAATAACAATGAAACAAACTAGATAACAACAAACAAACAATGACAACAAACAACAATTAACGACAACAACAAACAGATGAACAGAAATAAACAAATAACAGACAAAAAATAGACAATAAATAAAACAACAACAATGACAATAACGAGAATGATGCAACAGTCATAACAATACAATAATAACAACAACATAACAACAACAATAACAACATTCAAATAAAATAAACAATAACAATGACAACAATACAACAACATCAATAACAACAAAGATAACAATAAACAAATGAAACAATAGTCAACAACAACAACAATAACAACAAATAATACATACAATAAACAACAACAACAAATAACAAACAACAACAACAACAATAACAATATAACAACAAATAACAACAACAACAACAACATCAACAACAAACAACAAACAACAACAATCAACAAATAACAATAACAACAACAACAACAACAACAAACACAACAATAATCAACAATAACAATAACAAACAACAACAACAACAATATAAATAACATAACAATAAACAATAAATAATAACAACAACAAATAACAATAAAACAACAACAATAAACAAATAACAACTGAACAAACAACAACAGATCAACATTAACAATAACATACAACAATAACAACATAACAGCATATGAAATAATGAGCAATATAACGACAAAATAAAATGAATAAATAATGAACATAACGATAACTAACAACAACAATAGACGAACAAAATAATGAAATAGATAAATATCACAATGACAATAAAAAATAACAATGACAAACAACAATAATGATGATAACAATAAATAATAATAACAACGATAATAATGATAATAAACAACAAACAATGATAACAACAATAAATGATAATAAACAATAACAATAATAACAATACGATGATAAATAACAGTTAATGATGACAAATAAACAATAATGATAATAAATAAATAAATAATAAATAAATAAATAACAAATAACAAATAATAAGAATATAAATAAATAAATAAATAGAACAGTTGAAATAATAAATAAATAAATAAAATGTTAAGAAAATAATAACTGAAAAATAAGAACACACAATAATAATAAATAATAAATAATAAACAATAATAATAATAGTCAAATTAAATGTATAATAATGAAATAAAGAATAATAACAATAAATAAATAAATAATAAATAAATAATAATAAATGGAACAATAAATAAATAATGACAATAAATAAAAATAATGATAACAGTTTAAATAATAATAATAAATAAATAAATAATGATGAGCAGTTAATAGCTAAATGAGGATAATAAGAAGAACAATGATCAGAAGAAGAAGAATGATGATAATAATAATAGTTGAAGAAGAAGAAGAAGAAGAAGAAGAAGAAGAAGAAGAAATAAATAAAGAATGAGAAGAGAAGAAGGAGGAGAAGAAGAATGATTGAATAAGAAATACGATGATGAATAAGAATAGTCAATAATAATAATATACAATAATAATAAATAATAATAACATACGATGAAAGCCAATGCAACCGAACGAAGACAATTG
>JAENHJ010000515.1:0-22548 GCA_025330945.1 Mucuna pruriens
GATAAGTCGTGAAATACACATCTATGGACCTAAGAAGAGTGCCACTAGCAAATCCTCATGAACTTAAAAGACGATCGTTAGCTAAGATCCGTGACAAGAGTCTAGAAATAGAGAAAAGCATAACCTGTGTTAATTCAAGGCATTCAACTCAACTATTCTTCATCAGCAGTCTAGCCAAGCTTACAACCTACCACTACAAGCCCAGTCGTGAAGTCAACGTAGCCGAGACTCGGCTACCATGCAAGCCAATAAGCATGGTCTAGAGTTAGGTCCAGAGCGCGCTCCACGCCAGCTTTATATACAGCCACTCTCTAGCACTGCGCTCTAGCGCACATCATCTCTGCAGCACGCCTTGCACCAGCAAGATTATCGCAGCGGCGTAATGAGTGACTGCACTGTGTGCTCAAGGCCTCGAAAGATATAGGCAGCGAAACTCGCATTTCGTAGAGGACTTTGGCATTCTATTTCCAGCCTCCATTATCTCCATTTTTCTCTCATTCTTCATCTCCTACGCCACAAGGGCTTAGCACTATGTCAGTCACTGGTACTTTGACGATCGATGTAGCGTGAGCACAGGAACCCGAGTAGGCCGAAGGTCACCAGCAGGAGACCGATTGGAGCACCAACGCACTCGCGTGACCCGATCCTCATGTGCCCTAACTAGTAGCAGGTGGATCATCGCCGGGCCACGCGCTGCTATGAAGACGGAATCACCGTAATCTAGTGCGTAAGGTCAGATCGCTTTCACCCGACATGCTAAGTCAATTCTCGACCCTCTCAGGTATCTCCTAATATCTAATTCAATTATCGCTGAAGAGCTTATCGCACGTAGTAACATGAACAATGTTGAATCTAAGCCGACTGAAACCTGCTTTAACTAATTCAAGTAGATAATCACTTAACGCATTGTCGAACGAGACTCTAAAAATCAGCTTTTAACGTAATCGCCAACCCGACGAGGTAGCCACTGCGTGAAATCCTCTGCAGGTGGCAACGAACAAACCTTACCATGATCCATAAGAACTCCCAAGGCTGACGCGACCGCACTGTAGCGATTGAACCGTATGACCTTGGATTATCGAACTCAACATGAACACACATGGTCAGCTAGTTGAAGCACGGAGTAGCGTAATCGGCATTTGCATTGTAGTTACTGCTGCTTCGATTGCTTCTGCATTCCAACCCCTCATTTACCATTTCCAAGTCTCGAGCATTGCAGATAGTCCACCTCTCAGAAGCTGCCTATCTGCACTCCTAGCTGAGCATCTGCCGACCTGTCTTCGCCGAGATCAATTTGCCTGCCTCTACCAGAGTTTACTTCGTCGGGCAAGTTGAGTAGCCCAAGTACTTTTATCACTTAGATGTTTTCTCGCTGCTCCACATCGAAACATCATTACACGCATCGGTGTCCTGAGAAGATCGACGAGATTGATCTTCATAGCTTAGCTAAGCTTAGTTATTTCGACAAGCGCTTGAAACGCACTCAAAAGAACACACTATCACCGCAGCACCGATGCTACGCAGGCTGAGTGATGAAGTATGCTTACAACAAGTACGCCATTACGCTTAAATACTTCAAAGCTCAACTATAGTATAGCAACCCTCAGTGTCATTTTTCTCACAGGACACAGTGCTTCGCAGATTTAGTGTCAAAGTTAAACAATGCGTGAATCTGAGATGTGCATGTCACACTCTCCTGTCAGAAGCCGAAAGTCATACCTCTGGGCAGAGACTAAACAGAGATGGTCTCAAGAGACCATCCGGCATTGCCCTCGGCCGAGTGCAGACAGATGCCACGTAGAGGGACCACCTCCGTCTCAACCAGTAAAACAAGAAGAAAGCAAAGAACTCTGGTTTTTGAACGCAAGCAGTAAAATAAACTAAGACTATGACTGCGTGAATGTATACTACTATCACTACTTATCTATCTATTATTATATAACCCAGATCAGATTCGTCCATTACCTAAGTCCAGTCTGTGCCTCACTCCAGCTCTCAGTCCATATCAGCCCCTGGTAGTCTTATGACGATCGCTAAATATTCGTCCATTGCCATAATACCGAGGATTTACATGCAATCGCTACCTCATCAGCTGAAAGATTGCTCGTAGCTGATTTTAGGTTCCCTATTAACAATCGTTAAATGGTTACTCCATTAGTTAAACCAGTTCCACCGGTTTAGCTTAACATTGTTCACGTCTCAAATGCACCGCGATTCAATTGTGAATCTTCAAAGAAGAGAAGAGAACAGAGATATGAAAATGCAGCACGAAATCATTAACAGACCTAATACAACACAAAGGGTCCCGAGTTGGATGGTTCCATCTTCTCAGCGATCGCCAAGGTTGATGGTGGTGGTTCACCTCCGTTAACCCTAGCCGCTGAGGATCAGTTCCACCAGAGGCGTCGTAGTCTGATCGGTCCTTTGGTAGCGTCCAGCTTCGGTCTTAGACCTGCACTTCTCAACGAGAGAAGCACCAATGCAGCGCTGCACCACCGTGAAAAATGAGAGAGAAGGAGCGAGAAAATGGATATAGTGAGTGTGGAATTAAAGTGAATTCAAGATCTAGTCAAAGGCACAGCTCCTCCTATATATACACGCAGCTATGATTAGCTAACTCAACGAATCCTAACAGAATTACAAGAATGTCCCGATTCTACCTATGCATCTTTTTCACGTGACTATGGCAGATTTCCTAGAGTGACATGATACGATGAATTGACATGAGGTGGCCTGCGTCGATAGCTGATGGGTCAATACATTTGGGCCACTCTTCTCTGGCCGCTGGCAGCAAGTCAATCGCCTACCGAGACGACTTGCTTGGCCGAGATTGAGCCTGCCTGCCCAGACGATTTCATCTCTACTGAGACACTGCTGGACCTTGGTCAACTCTGGGCTGACTCTACAGAGAAGGATGATACTTTTATTAGCTAAGAAGTTTGAATTAGCACAGATTTGTATTTTCTCTATATTTCGAGCTCATAAACTGAATCTTAGCTAATAGTCCATCCTTAATCACATAATAGTCTTGCAAACCTCCTTCTTAGTGCTCAAAAAGATGTATAACTTGACTCATCACACCCCACACTTACCCTTTTGCACTACGGGCAAAATAAAATGAAAATCAACAAGGGGAAATTTTAAAGATAGAAAGAATTTTTCATTTGTTTTCTTCGGGGTTCGACCGAGACAGAAGCCAAAAGACTTCATTCACTCGAAGCTTGAGATGCCTCTATCAATATGAAATTACTCCTTCTACGCCTAGGCAAATTAATGACCGCAAACAGAAAAGATAACCAAGAGTGACAGAGCTTTTTTGGGCAAATCATTCTCATTTCTCTCGTGCTTGGGCTTGTATTTACACTCAACATTCATGGAACTGAATTGCCACACTTTGACAAAGCTCTCTTCTTACACCTGCAAAAACACGCACGCTATGATCACTAGGACTTCTTTTTGGCTTGTAGCGAGGCTGGGTCATGGGGTGGATAATATATGGGAAAACTGGTTTCAGGACCCTTTTAGGGAGAGGAGCAATGGGGAGTAAGTTTAAATCAGCCTGAGGGTAACTCAGGATGCCGCCACTTTCTCCTTCACGCCGCCATTTCATTTTCTTTTCTTTTTCTTATACAATACATTTATGCAGCTGCTTTTTTTCTTTATTTGCTTCAGCTCAGATTTTCAGCTGCTGCTTTTCACTTTTTCTTTTTTTTCTTTCTTTCGCCGCTTTTATTCCTTTATCTCTTCGAGTTGGGAGAGTGTTGAACAACGTTTTGCTTCCCGGAGTTCCCCCACACTGATCATGACTTACTCCCAAAACAATTCCAAAGCTCCTCTGCTCCCATAGGTGAGGTTAATTCATGGTTTTTCCGCCTCGCTTGAGTGAGCTGTCAAAAAAATGGTTAGTTAGGCTCAAATGGTAAAACAACAGATACATTTGTTCAGTAGCTTTATTTGGCTTAGGGCTCATAAGAAACATGGCCTAGATCATGTGATTCCTGTATGTGAAAACAGTTGCATCCAGAAATTGAGGCAAAATGAAATATACAGTTATCATGAATGCAAAAATTACACTAAGAACAAGAAAGAGAATGGGCAAGATGCGAGCCATCCATATTTATAAGGCTCAAAATCTCACAGGTTGTATCAGCTTTGACTCAAGGTTTTTCTTTTCAATTTTCATGACATCGCTTAGAACACAAAAGTTTTCATTCTCTTGAGCTAGAGAATTCTCTTGTCAAAGTTGCAGATATGCTTTCACCGACTTTATTCAAACTTTCAGAAACCAATTCAAAACTCTTTTCACGACATTCTTGTTATTGACAATCCACTGGGAATTTGTTCAGGAGGAAAATTCTGAAAAACGAGAGATTGAAAAAACAGAAAAATGAAATACGCGAAGAAATAACAAGTAGTTTAAACTAGCAGACTTAAAACTATCAGAGAATTAGAACTGGCAGAGTTCAGGATGAAGGAATGAAAAGAGAAAAATTGAATTCTGGATCATCCCCACCCCCACACTTAAAATTTGCATTGTCCTCACGCAAGGGAGGTCATCCGAGCTGTTGGTTCCATCAATGATATGTCCTCCATTTCCGAATGATTGACATTGGGCCTTCATGGAATGGCTTAATTTGGTGCCCATTGACCTGGAAGGTGCTGTTGTTGTGTTACCGTCTTTAGCTGTACTGCACCATGGGGAAACACATTAGTGATAATAAAAGGCCCATCCCATCTAGAACGTAGTTTACCCTGCAATGAGTTTTAAGGCGTGAGTTAAACAGAGGACTTTCCGCCAACTCGGAATTCTTTTTCAGGATCTGCTGGTCATGGAATCGCTTGATTTTCTGCTTGTAGATCCTGGAGTTTTCATATGCTTCCAAGCGGAGTTCATCTAGCTCTTGCAGCTGAAATTTTCTCTCCCCCTGCTTGGTCATAGGCCAGATTGCAACCGCTTAACAGCCCAGTATGCTCATGTTCTAGTTCCACAGAAGGTGACAGGCTTGCGAAAACAATCCTGTGGAGACATCCCCAAAGGTGTCCCAGATGCTGGGCTCTATGTGCCCGAGAGAGCATCCTCAGGAGGCGGGGCCCAGTCCTTCCTGCTGGGATTGGTCATCTTTGTAGTGTTTTCTTGATTTCCCGTTGAACACTTCTGCTTGGCCATTGGTTTGCGGGTGGTAGGCAGTAGCAATTCTGTGTGCTACTCCATATTTTTGAAGAAGGAAGCCATAGCTCTATTCTGAAGTGACTCCTGGTCACCGATGAGTGCCTTTGGAACCCCGAACCTGCAAAAAATGTTGGACTTCAGAAAGTCCACTACTACTTTGGCATCGTTGGTTGCAGTGGCAATGGCTTCTACCCACCTTTGATACATAATCTACGGCCAACCAGAATGTATGAATAGCCATTGGAGGCAGGAACGGTCCCATGAAATCTATTCCCCAAACATCAAAGATTTCACTGAATTGGATGGGTTGTCAGGTATTTCATGCCTTCTCGCTCATGGCCATTCCTTGCTGGCAGTTCTTGCAAGTGGAGACAATTCACGCGCTGCGTCTCAGAGATGGTTGGCCAGTAGAGACCACCAGTCTAGCACTTTCTGGCGGTCAGGAAGTGGATCCATAGTGGCCGCCTCCGGTGCCGAGTGGCGTAACCGGAGGGCTGAATTCAATTGTGAACGCACTGCCTGGATGACTTTGTCCTTTGCCAGATCTCAAAGGAGGGATCATCCCAAATGTAGTACTTGCATCGCTCGATTTTTATCCTTGCGGTAGAGATGCCTCGGTGGGAACCGAGATGTTGCTACAAAATTACAAATGTCAGCAAACCATGGTGAAACGTTTTTATGTGCGAGAAGGTGCTCATCCGGAAATTCATCTCGGATAGGCATCGGTTCACTTTCTTTTGGATTACCTTGGGCGGGTCTGCTACGAGTTCTCCGCACCTCTTTTATCTCACGATTTCAATGTTGAATTCTTGAAGGAGAAGCATCCACCGATCGATCTCGGCTTGGCATCAGGCTTCTTCACAAAGTATCTCAAGGCCGCATGATCGGAGAACACAATTATTCTAGTCTTGAGAAGGTATGGTACGGAACTTGTCGAGGGCAAACACTGATTGCTAATAGTTCCTTCTCGGTTGTTATTAATTCATTGGGCGTAGTCCATAGTTAAGTGATGCATAAGCAATTACCAGATTGGGAGGCCGACTCCGGCTCTGGTCGAGACGGCTCTAATGCCGAGTTGATGCATCACACATTAATTGAATGGCGGGTCCCATTGTTTGGTGCTTGCAGAATGGGAGCCGGACGTGAGTCCGGTCTTACCCCAAATGCCCGATACGGTGTTGATCAAAGTTGAATTCCCGTCTTTTCTGTAGCAGCTTGACAGCAGGCAAGGCAAAGTTTCTGAAGTTTTTTATGAATCTTCTGCTGAAGCCTGCGTGTCCTAAAATGAGCGAACCTCCCTCACAAAGGGTTTGGAAGGAAGATATGATGTCTATCTTGGCTTTATCTCTTCGATGCCTCTATTGGATACCAGATGACCCAATACTATTCCTTCAGTCACCATGAAGTGACATTTTTCAAAAATTGAGCACGAGGGTTTGTGTCATGCATCTTTTCAACACCCTTGACAGATTATTCAGGCATGCATCAAATGAGTCAGATATACGGTAAAATCATCCATGAAGACCTCCATGCAGTCCGAGCAAGTCAGAAGATACTCATCATACAGCGTTGGAATGTACCCGCCGCATTGCACAAAGGCGAATGGCATGCGTGTTACGCAAAGGTACCAAATGGGCAGGTAAAGGTCGCCTTATGCTGATCTTCAGTGTGCAATATGTATCTGCATGTAGTTTGAGAATCCATCAAGAAAACTTAATGGGATCTCACCTTGCTAATTTTTCAAGCATTTGATCAATGAAAAGGCGGAGGGAAGTGATCCTGCAAGTTGCTTGGTTTAATCTTCTATAATCAATGCACACTCGCCAGTTGTTCTGAATCCTTGTTGGTACCATTTCATTACGCTGGTTTTAAGTGACGATCATTGGGACTTCTTTGGCACCACTTTGGCTATCAATCCGAGATGGGGGGTAGATGATCCCTGCTGCAAGGGCTGGCTTTGTGACTTCTTTCTTAACCACGTCGAGTGTCGGATTCAGTCTTCTTTTGCTGCCTTATGGGCTTGATCTCCTCCTCCATTAATATTTTATGCATGCGGATGGAGGGTTTATGCAGGAAAGGTCAGAAAGTTTCCACCCTATTGCCTTCTTATGCTGCCTTAGGACCTCCAACAACTTTTCTTACGTGCTCTTGGTTGAGATTGCTAGCAATAATAGCAGGGAGTTGCTTGTTCTTTGTCCAAGTAGGCGTATTTTAAGTGACTTCCAAGAATGGTTTTTAATTCTATGGGTGGTGGTGGCAATGGAGATTTGTCAATATCTGAATTTGGATCCGACTAGCCGAGCTTGGTCTTGATTGGCACCAGGTGTGCCGACATGATTTGACCTTTGATTGCTTGGTAAACGACTTCATGGGCTCGATCAATGTAGAATTAAGGTCGGCCTTGGCTTCGATTGTCATAGGATCTGGATGGAACATCGGTGTTTTCCCATGATGTGAGTTAGTGCACTTTAGCGAAATGATCTCGAGTGGGCTTATTAAACCTTAGTTTCTTTGGCGAGTTGACTATAGCTCCTTCATTATTCGACCTTCTCTTATTGCGACTAGGTTCTGTTGAAAAGATTGTTGCCAATTTGTGCAAATAAGTATTAGTTAGTTTATTGAACTTCAAATTCTCTTCACTTTCTCTCGAGCACTCCGGGTTTGTCTGATTGCATGCTTGGTTCATTGTTTTGAATAATTCGACTTTGAATTCCAAGTCAGCGATGTCATCATATTCGTCCTGAATTTGGAGAGGGGTATGTACTTCTTTACTGGGCTTCTTCATAGATTCTAAACGCTAACCGGAGCAATATCGTAATCTCAAAGAAAAATCTTCCATGCTTCCACTTTGCAGCTGTCTAGTTGAAGATATTCTTCAACGGTTCTTCAAAAGGTCAATGCCAAGAGAGGGAATGGTCTTCGGTGGGGTGCTTCATGGCTTAAATAATTGCATTGCAGTGTCACCGAATTCCATTGAGAGATCCCAGAGTATACATCAATCTTTGTTAGATGCCGCCATCAAGAATGGTCTTCCTGCATTAAGGTTGATTCTTTTCCTGGGCCTGTCTCATCCTCCATGTCAAAGAACATAAAAAGTCTAAATTTGGAAAATTAGCTCATTAATCCTGGGCGAGTAACATCCTCAAGAACACCCGGGGGGCTGGACAATACTCCTGTTAGCAAGTTGAATGGTCATCCTATTTGGTTCTAAATCTAAATTGAGGGGACACATGGAGATTGATGCCTTTGGATGACATTGATTAGGGCTCCCAAACCAGCATGGCATCGGCAAAAGTGCATTCACCAATGGTGCATGGAACAGAAAAGATTCCAGGATCTCTGCATTTTTTGGCGGTGCTGTCCCCGTGGGTGGAAGTTTCGTTTCTAGTTAAGGCCGACACCACACCTCCAACCTCCACACTTCCTTTTATCTTCTTCCGCTTGTGCACCACGAGAAGTTCCTTGAGGAACTTTTGCGCATTGGGAACTTGCTTGATGGCATCAAGGAGTGGAATGTTGATTTCCACCTTATTTTAACATCTTTCAAAGAACTCGCCATCCGACTCCCCTAGCTTTCTTAGCGAAGTGGGCCGAGATGGAAATGGCAATGGAACAGACTTTTTCTGGCCGAGATCAGAGGTCGGGCATTATGCCTCCGAAATTTTCTAGTGATCTACGGATCTGCTGCAAAGTGTAGGTTCGAGGTAGTTCTTTTCCACTTCGGTAGTGACTACACCTGGCGTTACCTTCCTGATTTGGAATGCTTGAGAGGGAGATTGCTAGATCCTGCCGATCGAAGTTGGCTCACTTTGTGTTAGCTAGCTGACCAATTTGCGTTTTGAGGTCTTGGATGGTGGGGTCATATTTTCCTGAAACTGCATGTTGCTGGAGCTCTGACGCTGAACTCCAGATTATTGGTTGCAAGTTGCTTCATTAGGTCCTCAGAGATGGAGAGTTGCCTTGAGTAGGCACTCTACTGTTGCTGTTGTTGCTGAAAAGGTGGCCGGGTATTGGCCAACGGCTTGTTGATAACCTGCTTGCCGCTGATAAGTGTTCAGTCTTGGATCCGAAATTGGGTTGCAGATATGGCCCTTTGATTTGGCCCCGGCCGAAATGGTTGTCTCCCATGCCGTTGGTTATCAAACGCCCGATTCTGATACCGCTGCTTCCCGCATGAAATCCACCTATGGCCCAAACATTTTCTGGCTGGTATTCACTCGGGCTTGAGAGCTGGGCACATATCAATTAGGGTGCTCACTAAGTACATATGCCACATAATTTTGCTGCCATGGCGGGTTGGTGTTGTCCAATAGCAAGCCGTCTCACCAATGATGTCAACTCTGGTCAGCTGATTCTCCAGCCTCCGATTGGAAGCTGCACCGATTTCATTCACCATCAAGGGATTGACTCGGCCCTCTGATTCGAACTGGCCGTGTATTACCAGCCATGTTGGAAATCGGGTGCCTTGCTGCTGCTGGTGTCTTGTCCATCAAAGCCCACCACTAGCCGCATCTATCATACCCCGTCCATTAGAGATAGTCCTTCATAGAAAAATATTGATCAGCAATGTTCGCTGACTGATGATGGACAGGTGGCGTAGTTTATTAAACCTCTCCCCAGTATTCATGTAATATTTCACCTGTATGCTGCCTTATCCCACATATCCTTTTTCCGATGGTCTTGAGCTTGATGCCGGAAAGAACTTCTCCGAGGAATGCACGCTCATGTCTCCCCAGGTGTTGAAAAGGGCCGTCAAGGTACAGCTAATCCTTTCTTGCCCATCCAGTGGAGAACGGGAATGCCTTCATCTTGATATAGTCCTCCGATATCCCCCCGCGGCCTCATGGCAGAAAGCAGACCACATGGAACTCTTTCGGGTGCTTGTGGGGGTCTTCTCCTGCAAGACCATGAAATTTGGGCAACAGTGTATAAGACCAGATTTCAACTCATATGTTTGACGTGGCTCCAATTTGTAGGTATTGGATGCACCAGGGTTGATACACCACGTCTGGAGTAGCTAACTCCTTCAACGCCCTATCGTTATTCTCCATTCGTCCTGATTCTGCAAAAGCGTTAGAACTAGACACAAGATTATCAGTACAAAGCTGGTTAGAATTAGCTACGCATTCTATATCAGCACTACTATTTACTACAGTGTTCCTAATTTTTTTCGAATCTACGAAGGTTAATTCTATTTCTGGGTCAAAAACAGTCAATGGATCAGTACTACTCCTAGTCATGCATCATGCAGATTATGCAGAAAAGAAAGATGCAGTAATGTATGCAAACAAAATGCTACCTCTAAGTACTACAAAATGGTTTTACACGTAAGAAATTATTGATATAGGGCATGCTTTTTATTCAGGATCAATAAAACAACAAAAAACATAGACAAATTCAAAATACTCAAGACTGACTTACACTTCACAGACTAGGGATTCGACCTTACTTAGCTTGGGCACACGAAAACACAAAAAAGAACTTGTGTGTCTAAGAATCCGGCGCCAATTTGATGAAGGGCGTTTTTTACAAATTCGTTTATCGCTTTTATCAAATACTAAAGCTAACTATAGTATAGTCAACCCTAGGTCATTTTTCTCAAGGACACAAAGTGTGCTCAATTGTGATTTAGTGTCAAGTTAAACAATGCAGAATCTGAGATGAGAAGTGTTGATTTCTCCTCGGTTGTAGTCGAAGTCACTTAAGCAGAGACTAAACGTAGATGGTCTCGGCAGACTATCAGGCTTGGTCTCTACTGAGCAGCAAACAGATGCAGAGAGGGGGACTACCTCTGCCTCAACCAGAAAACAGTAAAGAAAGCAAGAAAGGGGGTTTTGAATGCAAGTAAGCGTAAAATAAACTAAGACTATGAATGCAAGTGAATGTATACTACTATTACTACTTATCTATTATTATTATATAACTGTATTCAGATTCAGTTCCATTAATTAAGTCCAGTCCAGGTTCCCTCACTCCAGTTCTCAGTCCATATCAGCCTTGGGTAGTCTTATGACGATCGCCAAATATTCGGCCCATTGCCATACCGAGGATTTATGCAATCGCTACCTCATCGTGATTGACAGGGATTAAGTTCAGAGCTGATTTTAGGTTCCCTATTAACAATCGTTAAATGGTTACCTACTATATTAGTTAAACCAGTTCCAATCGGGCTTAGCTTAACATTGTTCACGCCTCAAATGCAATCGCGATTCAATTCGTGAATTAAAGAAGAGGAAGAGTAACAGAGATATGAAATGCAGAATGAAATCGACAACGTAATCAGAATACAAATAAGTGGTCCTTGAGTTCGGATGGTTCCATCTTCCTCAACGACGCTAAGGTTGATGGTGGTGGTTCACCTCCAGTTAGCCTGCTACGAGGATCAGTTCCACCGTAGCAAGGCCAAGAGTCCGACGGCCCCTCTCAGTAAACGCCCAGCTTCAGTCTTAGACCTGCACTTCCTCAATCGAGAGAAGCACCAATGCATCCTGCACCACCGTGAAAAATGGAGAGAGAAGGAGCGAGAAAATGGATATAGTGAGTGTGGAATTAAAGTGAATTCAAAGACGACTAAACAAAGGTACGCTCCTCCTATATACACGAGCTATGATTAGCTAATCCTAACGAATCCTAAATAGAATTAAAGTGAATGTCCGATTTCTACCCCTATGCATCTTTTCACGTGACATGGCAGATTTCCTAGGAGTGACATGGCAGATGAATTGGCATTGAGGTGGCCTCCAAGCTGGATAGCCGATGTGGTCAATACATTTGGGCCACTCTCTTCTGGGGTCTTGGGCTGCAAGTCAACGGCTGCCGAGACGCACTTTGCCGGGCCGAGATTGAGTGGCCTGGCTGGGACGACTTCATCTCTGGGCCGAGACACTTCTGTTGACCTTGGTCAACTCGGCTTGACCTGCAGGAAAGAAGGAGTGATACTTTTATTAGCTAAGAAGTCTGAATTAGCAATGATTTGTATTTTCTCTATATTCGAGCTCATAAACTGAATCTTAGCTAATAGTCCATCCTTAATCACATAATAGTCTTGCAAACCTCCTTCTTAGGTGTCTAAAAGATGTATAACTTGTGACTCATCACGAGGTAATTCCTTGTCGCTTCTAAGCATTACTACACCAGCATTCCCCCCGGATTTGGGATGGGTTGAGAGGGAAGGCTATTCGAGCTTGGTGACTGTAATTCACTCACAAAGTGTTTGCTAGTTGTCCTATTTGCATCTTGAGATCTTGGATGGTGGCGGTCATATTTTTGCTGGAATTGTATATTGCTGGAACTTACTGATTGTTGAAATTTCAGGTTGCTTGTCGCTAGTTGCTTCATTAAGTCTTCTAGTGATGATGAGGTGCTTGGAGGAGCTCTCATTCTTTGTGGTGGGGAAGGCTGGTGCTTGATATTGTGAAGTCGACGATTTGGTAACTGGGGTTGCTCCATAGGGCACATTTGGCAAGAGTCCAACTCTCTAAGCTACATATGGTCCTGTTGTGGGCCTGGCCAGAATGGCTGTTTCCCATATGGCTGGTTATCAAATTGCGAGGCTTTGATATGGTTGCTTCCCGCTTGGAATCCTCCTACAGCTCCAACACTCTCCATTTGCGTGACTCAGTTTCTTGTAAGGTGGGGCATGAATTGGTTGGATGCTCCACTGATGTACATATGCCACAAACCTTTGCTCCGTGGTTGAATGATGCTGACTAACAGCCAGTTGTCTCACGAGGGACGCCAACTCGGTTAGCTGGTTCTCCAACCTTTGGTTGGAGGCTGCACCAATTTCGTTCACTGATCGAGGCGAATTTGGCCCTACGATCCCAATTGTTGAGAGTTGCTTGCCATGTTCAAGATCAAGTGCCTTGCTACTGCTGGTGTCTTGTCCATTAAGGCTCCTCCACTGGCTGCATCGATCATACTCCTGTCCATCATTGCCGGTCCCTTTAAAAATATTGGATCGCCGATTTGTTCGCCGATCGATGATGAGGACAGGGGCCGCGAGCTTGTTGAAACGCTCCCAATACTCATGTAGAGTTTCTCCAGTATGCTGCCTTATCCCACATATTTCTTTCCTAATGGTCGCAGGTTTGGAAGCTAGGAAAAATTTTTCCAGGAAGGTCCGTTTCATATCTCCTCAGGTGTTGAAGAGTGCTGGCTGCAGATATAGCCAGTCCTTTGCGGCTCCATCCAGGGAGAATGGGAACGCCTTCATTTTGATGTAGTCTTTTGGGATTCCCTACGGCCTCATCGTGGAACAAACCACGTGGAATTCCTTGAGATGCTTGTGGGGGTCTTCTCTTGCAAGACCGTGAAATTTGGGCAGCAGATGTATTAAACCGGACTTCCGTTCATAGGTCCGGGCTTAGCTCCGCCAGGATATTGGATACACCAAGGTTGGTACACCACATCGGAGTGGTTAGCTCCTTCACCGGGCCCTATCATGATTCTCCATCTGCCCTGGCTCTGTAAAAATGTTAGTACTAGCAACAAAATAAATCGAAAGACAAAATAGGTCGAGTTAATGACAAGAATCTATACTACTACTAGTATTTACTACGGTACTTCTAATTTTTCATAATCACGTAAGGTTAGCTCTATCTCTTGGGTCAAAGGTATACAATGGGTCAGTGTTACTCCTAGTCATGCATAATGCAAAATTATAGTAACTAAAGTAACGATTAATTCTACTAAGAACATAATAGGTAAGGGAGTGAATGTGGTGAATATGTAATGTGGGATTAAATGTAATGTAGAGTTAGAAATTCATCATATATCTATATGTATGTATATATTTCTGTTTAAACAATGAATTCACGTAGAGAGATTTATTAAGCAAATACAGACTCAACAGACTCTAAACAAAACTTCACAGATTCGGATACGGCTTGGTTTTTTGGCACACGAAAACACAAAGGAACTTGTGTCCCCAACAACGACGCCCAATTTGATAATTGTTCTTCTAGTCGTCTCAAGCGCTTATCAAATAACTAAAGCTAACTATAGTATAGTCAACCTTAGGTCATTCTTCTCAAGGACACAAGTGCGTTCTAAGTGTGTTTTAGACATGGAGTAAACAGGAGCAAAATCTAAGGGTGAAGTACTGACTCACCTCGGCATTGGCCGATTCGCTCTCGGCAGAGATTGAGCTGAGATGATCTCGCAGAGACAATCCAACTTGGTCTTGGCTAAGTGCAGATAGATCTTCAGAGATGGGCTATCTTTGTCTCAGACTTGAAAAACAGTAGATGAGGGGGTTTGCGAATGAATTCAAAACAGAAATTAACTATGATATAAATGCAATTCGCTACTTTAGTGCTATTGCTATTACTATGTTCATGTTTAGTCCCAATAATCCAAGGTTCTTTCTGATTTAGTCACTCCAGCTACTGGTCCGTATTGGCCTTGGGGGTTCTTATGGCACCGCCAAAGGTTCATCCGATTAATTGAAACGAAATACAAACACGGGGCCTGGATTCGATGATTCCATCTTCCACGGCAATCGTCATGGCCGTGGCGATGATCCACCTCTGTTAGCTAGAATGCTGAGGATCAAGTCCACCAGAGTGTGTTGGTATTCCAATTGGTCTCTCCGTAACCTTCACTTTTAGTTCCTAGCCCCGCACTTCCTCGATTGAGAGAAATGCCATTAACAGCACCGTGCACCACCAGTGTGTGTAGGAGATGAAGAACAAGAGAGAGTGAAGATAATGGAAGCGGGAAGATATGAATGCCAAAGACACTTAATCGTATAGAGTTTCACTTATTTATACAAGGCACGAGGCTAGCCAACTTTAACAAAATTACAAGTGAAATCCAAATTCTACCCTTGCTATAACTCTTATTGCAAGCTACTCCAAGAGTTGGTGGCGCTTGAGCTGGAAACCGAGGTGGCTCTGATTGTTGACGGAGTGCCCCCTGGACCTGACTCCTGATTGGGTCATTTGCTTGCATGGCCGAGTCTAGAGCACAGGCTCTCTGAGGGCAAGCTACGAGCTTGGTTGGACCTCGCAATGAAAGAATAGTTAGCTTAATGCCTTGAATTAACACAGATTGTGCTTTTCTCCGATTCTAGGCCCTTAATTGAATCTTTGCTAACAATCATCTTTTAAGTTCATGAGTTGCTTAATGGCACTTTTCTCAGTCTACTTATGATGTGTGTTTTTACGACTGATCAGTGAACTAGGGATAGAACTCTTTCAAGTAGGCTTTGCTTGGCTTGGGGCTCATAAGAAATATGGCCTAGATCATGTCATTCCTGCATGTGAAAACAGTTGTATCCAGAGAGTTAAGGCAAAATGCAGAATACGCAATTAACATGCATGCAAATCACTCAAGAAGAAGAAAGATGGCAAGAATGTAGGCCATCACTATTGCAAGGCTCAAATTCCCACACGGGTTATTTTTGCTCCTTCACTCTGGAGGTCTCCTCTTCCCATTTTTTAGTCATTTATCGGTTAGGACATAGAGGTTTGGTTCCCTTCAGGCAGGAATCACTTCTTCCCAGGATTGGAGGAACTGCCCCGTTGTTTCATCAATCTTCCAAATTCAACTAGGAATTCTTCTCTCTTTTCATTTCGACTTTTGTGACTCTACTTGGGCAAGGTCATTTCTGGCTCTGATCAAGTCGGTACAAAGTCGATAGACTTCGGCCAGAGGTAGCTTCTTATTGAAATAAAAGATTTTGCAAACAGCAAAAATTCAAAATTAAAGAAAAGTAAAAAGAGAATTAGAGCCAAATAAGAATGACAGTGGTTCCATGGTCTCAGATGGCCAGCTCCCCACTTGAATCTGGCATTGTCCTCAATCATAGTGTAGATTTAGAAGGGTTTAGCCGAGTAGGCTTAGGAACATGCCATCTGGTGGAGCTAGTTCCACCAATGAAATGATCTCGCCATTTATGGATTTGGTGCTGGACCTTCATGGAAATGGCTTGATTTGATGCTGATTGACTTGGAAGGTGCTTTGTTGGTATGCTGTTCTTTAACTATACTGCACCATGGGAAATATATTAGTGATAACAAAGGGCCATCCCGTACTGAATGAAGCTTACCTACTATGAGCTTCAATCTTGGTTGAATAGCAACACTTTCTAGCCAATATGGAAGTCTTTCCTCAGGATCTTACTGGTCATGAAATCTCTTGACTTTTCTTCTTGTAGATCTGGGCATTCTCATAGGCTTCTGACCGAGTTCATCGAGTTCTTGAAGTTCGAATTTTCTCTCTCCGCGGTCATAGGCCATGTTGCATTGCCAACGCTTAGTAAGCTTTGTGTTCTAGCTCCATAGGAAGGTGGCAGGCCTTTATCAAAAACGATTCGATAAGGAGACATCCCTAGTGGTGTTGGTATGTAGTTCTATGTGCCCATAGAGCATCTCGAGGAGTCGGCCCAGTCCTTCTGTTAGGGTTTGTCATCTTTTACAGTGTTTGCTTGATTTCCTGTTAAAAACTTGACATTTGTTTGAGGGTGATATCTTTAATAGCGATCTTGTGTATGTCACCCATTATTTACAGTAGAGGCCATGGCTCGGTTGTAAGTGACTCACGGTCGATGAGCGCTTCGGCACATGACCTATAGAAAATATTGGACTTAAGAGAGTCCACTACTACCTTAGCATCATTGGTTACGAGTGGCTTGTGGCCTCTGCCCACGTCTTGATACATAGTCAACGGCCCGGCGGAATATGAGTAGCCATTGGAAGCTGGGAAGGGCCCGTGAAGTCTATTCCCCGGTTGTGAAAACTTCCCACATAATAGAATAAGTTGTTGGGGCATTTCATGCTGTCGGTTTATAGCCATTCCTGCTTTTTGGCATCTTTTCGCAGTGGAGTGAAATGATGGCGTCTCACAAAAATAGTAGGCCAAGTAAAAGGCCCTGATCCTAGCACTTTCCTAGCGATGCGAATTCGATCCATAGTGGCGCCTCAGGTGCCAGTGGTAATTGGAGGACCGAAATGATCTCGGTTTCGAGAATTTTTTGTGGATGACTTTGTCGTGAGCAGTCTCCAAAGGTAAGGGTCATCCTAAATGTAATACTTGGCATCGCTCAGAGTTTCTCCTTGTATGGGTGAGAGATGCCTCGGGGTGGGAACCGAGATGTTGCCACGTAATTCAGTATGTCGGCAAACCATGGTGTAGCCGATTTGATGTCAGAAAGCTGCTCATCGGGGAATTCATCTCGGATAGGCATCGGTTCCTTTCTTTGTCAATCCTACTTGTGGTTTGCCATAGAGTTCTCGGACCCTTTTATCTTTGTTCTCTAAATCGAATTCTTGGAAAAGCATCCACTGATCGGGTCACCGGTTTAACATTAGGCTTCTTGATTAAGTATCTTAAAGCAGCATGGTCAGAGAACACAATTATCTTGAGACAGAAGGTAGGAACAAAAAATTTGTCTAAGGCAAACACGATTCCCAATAGTTCCTTCTCAATTTTTTTGTAATTATTCTGTGGGCGGATCCATGGTTTTGGATGCATAAGCAATTACATGCACCAATTGTCCGACTCGGCTCTTTGGCCGAGAACAACTCCTAATGCTGAGTTAGATGCATCACACATTAGCTCGAATGGCAGGGCCAGTTCAGTGCTTGTAGGATAAGGGCGAATGTGGAAGTCGGTCCTTTAACTCTTGAAATTCATCGATGCGGGGCTAGTCGAATCTAAATTCCACATCCATACGTAGCGGTTTGGATAGAGGCAAGGCTAGTTTACTGAAGTTCTTGATGAATCTTCTGTAAAAACCTACATGTCTTAGAAATGAGCAAACTTCCCCATGTGAAGTAGGGGTTTGGAAGGTAGGTGATAATATCTATCTTTGATTTGTCCACCTCGATGCCTCTATTGGAAACTAGATGTCCGACCGATTCCTCAGTCACCGTGAAATGATATTTTTTAAAATTAAGCAAGGTTTGTGTCAATACATCTCTTGACACCTTGGACAGGTTACTCAAACATGATTGTTTCTTTACCTCCTCAGCCGAGGAGGACACCTTCTTGCGCTTATTTACCACCATGCCTAGCTTAGAATTATACACGCGAATCTTTGACGCTAGGCTGAGAATTCCTTATTTTTCCACACTTGAGAGAGCGTGGCTGGCGTGCTTATTGATACACAAAGCTGGCTAAATCTAAAATCAATCTAATAACATAAATTTAAATCCTAAGATTCTAATTCAAATTATAGATTACAAACTCCTCAATCTTAGGGTTTCCAGGTTTCTAATTTCTAGTAGAATCATATGCATTCCCTATTTACCCAGAATTACAAATTCTGATCTTAGAAAATCATATCTGCATTACAGATTCCTTAATCTTAACCAAATCATATATGCATTACAAGTTCCTTAATCTTAGCAAATCATATCTACATTCTGATTCCTTAATCTTGGCAAATCATATCTTCTTGGAGTGATTTTAGGCAAGATTTTCGTTCTTGATGTTGGCTTGACTAGGAGCTGGACTGGCCAGGATGTTCCCGACTTGGGCCGAGATGACTTAGGCCGAGATGACTTGGGCGAGATGACTTGGGCCAAGATGACTTGGCCCAAGATGACTTGGGCCAAGATGACTTGGGTAGAGATGGCTTGGTAGAGATGACTTGGGCACAAAACAAGTCTTAACCTTTTGTTAGTTAAAAACCTTATTTTAGCATGTACTTGTATTTCTCTATTTTCAGGCCCATAATTCAATCTCAATTAACACAAGACTCTTAATCATTAAACATTCTTAACAACTTACCCATCTTAAGCCCATATATAAAGTGTATAAAATATGACCCGTCAGTTTGCCATACCGAGGATTTACACAATCGCTACCTCATCAGTTGGCAGGAGTATGTACTTGGTTGATTTTAGTTCTCTACGATCAGATTATTAAGCTAGTTTCAATCAACCCTAAGTCTAATGTGATCTACCTCTAACAATGTGCAATCATTGGCAAAGTTAAAAGTAGATTAAAGATTAAAGCACATGAATTATAATCAAGAGATAAAATTGCAAACCCATTTATATAATATTGAAAATAGAATTGAATACAAGGTGGGAATTCAGTATTCTCAGAGAGTCCGCCTTCCACGATGATCGCCTTGGAAGGCGGCGACAGTGAGCACCGGTGATGGCCGCGTTGAGGTTTTCGTCATTTAGCAGTGTGTCGGCTATACCGAAGCGATCACCTCCGACTTCAACTTCCCAAATCCCTGGTCTTGTACCTCCTCGATCGAGAGAAACACCTTAATGAAGCTTAGGTGTGCCACCATGCTAGCATGGAATGTCTATAGTTACTAACGGTGCTAGGTCTAGAATTCATTATTTTTTCCACCCAAGACGTGGCTCGCATGCTTTATTTATACACAAACTGGCTAAATCTAAATCTAATCCCATAGAATCGTTAATTCCTTGATTCTCGCAGGATGCTTCGACTTCCCTATTGAGGCCAAAATGCTTACCGACTTTCCGCCTGAAACAAGTCAATATTTTGTTAGTTAAAATCCTTATTTTATACTTGCATTTATACTTTTCCTATTTATAGGCCCACAATTCGAATCTTAGCTAAGACAATTTCTTAATCACTAAACAGTTTTAATAATCTCATCTTAAGCGCTTGTGAGGTGCATAAAATATGACTTATCGATCCAGCACTTACACTTTTTTGCCTTTCCTCAAGGCAAAATCAGATTTCAAGGAAATTGAAAGAGAAATATGTTTTCAAAATGAATTTTCAAGTTTGACAAACAGATCAAGCATGCAATCATCCTTAATCTAGATTTTCAAACAATCTATCAGTTACTTTTTCCACACCTAAAGCAAATAAGCGACCTGCAAACATCAAAGAGTAAACCGAGAAGCGACCAAGCTCTCTCTCTCAAGGCATATTCTCTCAATCTTTCAAGTATTTTGGGATCAGGTTCACACTCAATCATCCCATGCAACCGACACTACCAAACTTTTGACTAGCCTCTCCCTTTACACCTTCAAAAATCACACATGCCATTGATCATTAGGACTTCTTGTGGGGTTTTTAACGTGGCCAAAGGTTGAGGTAGGATCAAGATGTTAAGTGAGCTTTAGTAACCATAGGAAGGGAGGAGAAATGGGGAATGAGTTCCACGGCATGGAGAAATCCCCAAGCTACTACAGTTCTATTAGAGCATTCTTAAGCTCACTTTTCTTTCCCTTTTTCCATTTTTCTTTTCTTCTTTTTCATTCTCGTTTTACTGACTTTGTCTTGTATTTTTGCTTCAGCTTATAACTTTTGGCTGCTTTTCCTTTTCTTCGGTTCATCCAACACTTGTTTTTCTTTCTTTCCTTTTTCAACCCTTTTGGATGCATTGTTTCTTACTATGTAATACGGTGTCTCCCCACAGGCAGAGACCCACTCCCAAACAATTCCAAAGACTCCTTTTGTCCCCCCCAAGGTTGGAGTTGATCATGTTTTTTCGGCTTTGGCTTGTAATGAGTTGTCATATTAAAAAAAATGGTGATTAAGACTCAGAAAGGGGACGTATGAGGATAAAGTTTACAAGGTCCATTTGGCTTGGCTTAATAGAAACATGGCTTCAGATCATCTCATTCTTGCATGTGAAACAAGATGTATCTAGAGGTCAAGGAAAAATCTAGGTAATCCAGTATTCTTGAATACAAATATCACCTGAAAGGAAATAATGGCAAGATGTAAAGCCGTTATGCATGCGGGAGACTTCGAAATTCTCACACGGATGGTTGCCTCGATCCTTTGAAGGTTTCCTCTTTTCAGTTTTTCAATCACTCCAATGCCCAAAGATGCAGAAATTTCATTCCTGTCAAGTTTGAAAATCTTTCCTCAAGGTCATGCATACCTTTTACTATTTCATCAATCAAAAAGGAAATCCATTTATTATTCTTTTTTCAAAATGTTTTTCTTAGCGATCAGAAATCGAATTTAGTTAAAGAGAAAACAAAACAAAAATTAGAATTAAATGCAAAATATGAAATAGGTCAAGTCCGGATCTGGCCGAGATGGAATCGTAATCGGGATGGATACTTTTGGACAACTTTATTTAGATTAAGGAAAATGACTTGAAAGGAGATTGGAATGAAAAGAAAAGAAACAAAATGAAATAGAAACAGAAAGAAATAAAAATAAATAACAAAACAAAACCAAACCGTATGCCTCCACGGAACATTTACAACTTAAATGATGCGTTGTCACTCAATGCATGATAGAAAATATGGGGGGTTTTTATTGTCGTGTTGCTCGGAACATGCCGGTGAGTCGTGGCCAATTTTGTTGGGAGATGCTCTCAACCTCGCCTACTGTTGTTGTTGGGTCTTCATGGAAGATTTTGAGCTGCTACTCATTGGCTTGGAAGGTACTTCTTGTGAGATTATCCCGTAATTCTACTGCACCATAGGGAAAAACTTTAGTGATAATAAATGGACCGTCCCACTTGGAACGGAGCTTATCGACAATGAGCTTTAATCTTGAATTGAATAAGAGCACTTTCTGACCGACTTGAAACTCCTTTCTCAAAGTCTAACAGTCATGGAATTGTTTGACTTGCTGCTTGTAGATGCGGGAGTTCTCGTAAGCTTCCAAACAAAGTTCCTCTAACTCTTGTAGTTGGAGCTTCTTTCTTCCCCAGCAGTGGTCGTAGGCCATGTTACACTTCTTGACTGCCTAATATGCTCGGTGTTCTAGTTCAACTAATAGGTGACGGGCTTTATTTCTAAAACAATCCTGTAAGGCGACATCCCCAACGGAGTTTTGGTATGCCATCCTACGTGCCCAATGGCGTCTTGATGGCAGCTCCAGCCTCCTTCCGACAAAGGGTTGGTCAGCTTTTGCAAAATCTTCTTTGATTTCCCTGTTGAATACCTCGGCTTGGCTATTTGTTTATGGGTGCTATGTCAGAAGCGATCCGATGCACTACCCCATACTTTTCTAAGAGGGGAAGACATGGCTCGGTTATGATTGACTTCCCTAGTCACTGATCAAAGCTTTCACACAAACCAAACATGAAAATGTTAGACTTAAGAAAATTCACAACTACCTTGGCATCATTGGTCTTAGTGGCCACTACTTCCTCGAATCTATCTTGACATGTGGCCCACAAATAGAATGTATGAGTAGCCATTGGAGACGAGCCATCCCATGAAGTCAATTCCCCAAACTTCGAAGACTTCACAAAATACGATTGGTGTTGGGGCATCTCATGTTGGTAGCTCATGGCTGTCCCCTGCTCTTTGACATTGTAAACATGCTGAGATGAATTGGTGGGCATCTTGAAAATGGTGGGTGATAAAATCCCTAAGTACCTTTCGGGGCTGTCTACGAGCAAAAATGGACAAAAATGGAGGATTAGAGCTAATCTCAAAGTCAGAATGCCTGCCAATGACTTGGTC